>JAOQMM010000008.1:22277992-22303472 GCA_027563515.1 Erythroxylum platyclados | reverse complement strand
ATGTCCGATACGCTTGTAATTGGCAGTAATAATCATCGATTTTATGCCAAAAATGATGGATTTTGAAACTTATAGACTACAATGTTGCAGGCACTGGCTTCTGCATCGCAGAGGCGAAACCTGTTGCAAGAGTTGTTCGCCGACATAGCTCTGGAAGTTGACGACCGAGCCAGAGGTCAGTTATTGATCTCCAATTTGTGTTGTTATCGTTGTGCTGAGAATTAAGTGTAATTATGAGGAAATAGACGTCAAACAATATCACACGAACAAAAGAAACTGTGGTTGAGCTTTCTGGAATATGATCAGATTTAATTATTAAATGCTTTTTCAGTGTCGGTTGATTAGTGGTTAAACTGTTATTTTAGATTGCTTCTGAGTGTTAATATTAATTTTTTTCCTAGTCGTGTTGATATGTTGTAAAGGGCAAAAGTAACGCCTTTTTGTGGGAACATGAGGAAGAAAAATCACTTTTGTCCTCATTTATCAAGTATTGATAGTAATATATGAATTTTATTAATAAAACTATTTTGTGCATTTTGCACTCTTTCCTTTGACAATCTTTGTGGGTATTGAAATTGAACTCAGATATCATACTTGAAGGGAACGAAGATGCAATTTCTCCTGTTGAATATGGTGGAGATGAGCCATTGTGTTTTTACAATGTGCTTGCCGATTATTATGTTAGGGTTCCCCTAAGTGGAAAACAAATTCTTGAATTGATTGTCCGGCTTTGGAGCCAGTCTTTTGCTTCAAATATCTTTACTCTTTTGTTTCATAAATGGGTAAGGCAACCTTTCTATTCTCACACTGTTCTCTCTCTTTCATTTCGCTTCTAACTATGTAGGATCATCTGGTAATAATATGTTTTTAAGTTGAAAAAGTTCATGGGTTTCTGTTATGGAACTATTGATATTTGGAAAATAAATGGAACGACAATCTTGTACAGGTCTGTAGTCTTGCCTTTACTAATCAGCCACTGAGTGGACCTCAACCCGCCTGTTTAAATGTTTATTTGGAATTTTTTTCCATTGTGATGCTTTGGATGTGTATATTCTGGGCGTCAGTTTAGAATTTGTTTTGATACAAATATTTAAACATATTTTTATTGATAATTTTAAGAATCTTTACACCATTAAGCACTGGAGCGGCATGTTTATCTTTTCTGCAGCTATTTGAAGCTCAACTGGATAATACTGATGTGCTTCTACGTTACTCATCTGCTCTTGTGCAAGGTGCTACACATGTTTTCTGGTATGGAAGTGTACTCTTGGCAATATGGAATTTTGAAATCTATTGAGCTGTTGCCTGTTAGATTTGATTGTAGAGAATTTTATTTAGGTTAACAGTGATTGATGAAAACGGTAAATACTCTTTACCTTCAGACTAAATGGAAGTTGGTTATAACTATTTGTGGTATGTATATGAAACACTAGTTCGAGCAGTCAAATCTTAAAGAGGGAAAAGATACCGCTTCCCTTTTCATGGTTTTGAGTTGAGCAGGAAAATGCATTTGTCTCTTGAATTATTGCCATATGTGGGCTCTTCAGGTGTTAACTGAGGTAGAGCATTTTCCTGAGGTATTCAGAGTTCTCTGTTTCCTGTTATTGATGATTAGATGTTGGATTGGGGTGTTCGTGAATATTGGTTAGGGATTTACTTTTATGGGAATTTACAAGTATTTGACATATATGCTAAGGTGAATTTTCACCTCACTCTTGAAATAGTATTCCAGCATCCATGAGATATCTGTACTACATTCTTAGAACCCACCCACGTCTTACCATCTAATAAATGTGTTCTCTTGCTTCTTTTGGATTTTCATCTTCAAAATGTATTGGCTGACCTTGTGTGGTAATCATTCACTTCCTTACCTATATTCAGGATTGACATCCAAACAAACACGAGACGTTTCCAAACCCTCTTTCTGGTGAGCTTGTAGTCACTTGCAGCAGAATGAAAATTTTTGCCCATGTATTGACAGAAACATGTATCCTTTATAATCTCACTCATTTTTGGTTCAGTATCTCCTAGAGGAAGTTGCACTGGAGCTGGATCGGTTGAATAAAATTCCTGTGCAGGTCGGGCCACAAATGTGTATTCTTTTCGATTTGTGTAAGCAGTTGTTTAGCTTACTGAGGCTTTATTGCACTGCCTCTCTGAATGAGGAGATTAGGACTTCTGTAATCATCAATTATTTGTACCTGTGACATTTGCATCCTAAAATTGCTCTGTGTTTTGTCATTGATTCAGGCACAGCGGGATCTGTTTCTTTTACTTTCTAGGTTCATACTCTTTTACAACTCAGGTACGCTTTAGAATCGTGTGCAAATTTGGTTATGAGTAACAAAGGTTTCAGTTGATCTGTTTCTTCTGCAGCTGACAAACTTGAAAGTTTCTTGAAGCACTTTCCCATTTTCCCAAATGCATTCTTGGTTGGCAGTCCAGCAGACTTCTTTGTTATTGAGCTTTCAGACCAGGTGCTCATATAAATATTTTTATCTTACATGTTCATCAAATTTTGTGCATTTCTGGAGTTGAACTATCTTTCTGCTGCTCAGCTTCAAAAGTTGAAGGTGGAGCCAGTTCTATTGCATTATCTTTCACAGATTAAAGTTCTTCAAGGTGAGGACTTTGACTGGTCTAAAAACTCAGTTAGTTTATGATTTCATGGGCCTGAATCGAGTGCCAGATATTCTAAGCAAGGTCTTGCACTGCAGGAATGGAATTGCGAATGACAACTAGCACAAGGTTAAAGGCCTGTTTATATAGTTTCACTTCTCCTGGAGGTCCAATGTATCCTACAAGAGCTGTTCGGCATGCAGCCTGGGATGCTTTAGATTTCCTATTTCCTGTAAGTATTCCCTCATCCTCGTACCGCTTCAATTAGGCTACCTCTCGCTTCAATTAGGCTACCTCTTGAACATCTACGATGCCCATTAATCGGATTATGTGTCCCTTTTTCTTTTTATCCTGCCTGTTGAGACATGATCCATACTTTGTTCTATTTCATAATTTTTGTCAAGATAAAGAATGGTGCTGATGCAATTGATAGCACATGGCAAAGAACTCCATAATGCTTACATTTGGATGACCATAACATTTGCATTGTCCAGGTTGGAAGATACCCTCGTCATGTAATTAGTCTGTTTTTCAGACTGCTATACCCATGGTACTGGCCCTCATCCTGCTGGAACTTTGTAGTATCTTGCATAAAGGCAGTTTTTCTCTCTCTCTTGAGGCTGTTGTTATCTAGGCGCGACAAGCTGCGGGAACCAAGGGACTCTTGAGGGCCAAAGGCATCTATTCTTGTAAAGTTCAACAATGAGGAATGACAATTGTTGTATGTTGTGGATTTTGAGGGTATTCTCTATTTGAGAATCAGTATGTCTCTATATACAAACGCAACTAAAAACATACCTACTTGTGTGTAATTATGAGAACTATCATTGTAATTCTGTATTTAAGACGATGAATTAATACATCGAGTCTCTTTTCCCGAAGCCCCACAGCATTTTTTCAGGTGTTAAATCTTGTAATGAAAGAAAGATTACATAATTAATGACAAGTACCACTTCAATCTACCTGTTCATGACACATTCGTTAGTGACAAGTCCTCGTACTGTCGTTATCACATCTCACTGATTATGTAAAAGGGAGACGAATTCCTAGTAATTGAGAATAATTGAGTGCATGTTGTTCCATCACCTCACTAATTTCTTCCATTATTTCATATCTCAACCCGAAGGGCAAAGATGTCTACGGCACAAGGGCAACAAAGAACTATGCGGCGACCACCATAGTCAACAGTTAACAGCGTATTGGATTGTCTTCAACCAAAACAATTAACGAATGAACCCGTAGTACATCAGTTTTCAACATTAGCTGCCACTTCGTGCTAATGTAGAGGCATCCAACGAATCACCAAGTACATGGATGGAAACTCCATCACCTCACTAATTTCTTCCATTATTTCATATCTCAACCCGAAGGGCAAAGATGTCAACGGCACAAGAGCGACAAAGAACTATGCGACGACCACCATAGTCAACAATTAACAGCGTATTGGATTGTCTTCAATCAAAACAATTAACGAATGAACCCGTAGTGCATCAGTTTTCAACATTAGCTGCCACTTCGTGCTAATGTAGAGGCATCCAACGAATCACCAAGTACATGGATGGAACCTCTGGACCAGCAGAACGAACCGCACGAGTCATAAGACACCAAGCGTACAAATTATGAAACTAAGAAATATCAGGTTGCAAGTAACATTGCAACATCTATATAACATTCCGGAATTGCAAAACTATTTCACCCATGAATGGAGCAATAGACAAGGTTGAGGACGGCAGAGGTTGTAATCCACTTTTCAGGCATCACAATTCATCAAAAAGATGCCAACTTAACCCAGCAAGCTGGTACCATCAATTTCCCCATAAATAAACTTCCAGACCAATTACAGTATAAGAAAATGGAAAACTATCCGCTTGCAACAGCCTACTAGCAGATCGTGGCACTAGACATGACATTTGACACGAGATCATAATATAATGGTATGCACACCAGCCACTGAAGAGCCACCAAAACCCTCAATCAAGCAGGCTTTAAGTAAGAACTCTTCCATATAACAAAGAATGCAATGGCCGAGTAAAGTTCTCAGCTTTAGAATAGCTTGACAATGCCTACTTGAAAACATGTTCCAGTTTCATCCACTAGTATTTTCAACTTCATCCGGTTGACTGAAGCAGAGAGAATCCATATGTAGTTTATGATATGCTACATAAGGAGCCGTATGCATTAATCAGGGGAACTAACATTTCCCTGGACAGAGTAGATGACAGAGTGATGAAAATTTATGCAAGAAAACAATGTACATAAAATCAACTATACCATCAAGATGAAACAGGCTCCAATAGTCAAAAGGATCAATATAGTACAATAAAACAAAGAATCTACCTGAAATGCAGTCTTCCCAGCAAGCAAACCCAAAGATGTTGGAGCATGGAAGATTCCCATTGGGGGTCAACCCTCCAGTCCTTGCAGACACCTTTCTCTTGAAGTAAGAATATATGACAATAACAGTTCCACTTTCAACAGACGGTGGAGTAACATGAGAAGAACCAAGGAGCTAACCAAACCAAAAGGAGGAATCACACACTGACAGTTTTCAATTAACCACATACTTGATCCCAACTCAAATAATATCAGTGACAAAGCCCAAAGTTCATGCTTAAAGGTTCAAAGTTTACGAGCACTACTAAGACTCCTAAAAGAGTAGAACTTGACAAAGTTTCAGAAGAAATCCATGGCAGACAGATGCATGACCACCGACAAAAAAACAAGGAATGCCTTCAATTCGTCTGCATTGCCTCTGAATGATACTTCTCCAAGTCAGCATCAAGATCTTCAGCAGATACCTTTTCCCCACGGCCCCTTCCAGCCCCACGTCTACGACCCCTTCCAAATCCACGGCCAACACTACCACCCCGTGATCTTCCAATGGGACCACCTCTACTTTGTCCACTGATAAGTAAATGAAATGCATCAGTAAAGATAGTATAGCACCACAAAGACAAGAAAACATTTACAGCTACAAATTAAACACAGAAAGATCTCTAATGTAGGACAAATAGAAGAATTATTAACAAGAAGTTAAAAGCACAAAATTAGGAAGTGTGGATGATATTAGACTGCTAGAATATTAGGTTTCAAGGTTGAATTTTGGCCAGGAATGTAGAAATTTCAGATTTTGTAAAGCTAGGAATTTAAGGTTTGATTGTTTGAATTTTAGGCTTAGGATTTTAGGGTTTAATATGGTTGGAATATAGGTTTAAGATGGCTAGAATGTAGGTTTATGAGGGCTGGAATTTAGGTTAGGGTTGTTGGATTTTTAGGGAAAAACACAAGGAATGGAAGGTAAGAAACTAGGAATCAGTCCTAGGGTCTAAGAATCAATCTTAAAAGAAAGCATCACACCTTCTAATTGAAAACTCTCAAGTTGTAGAAAAATTCCAGATTGCTTGTTATTGATGAAAGACTAAGTACATACTAGTAGAAAAAGGATTTCTAATTTAAATCCTAATATAATAGAAATTCTACAAGTCCTATTCAACTAAGACAACATATCTAAAATAGTATAACATGATACTATTAACTTCCTATCTAATAAGAAATCCTAATGCAATATGAATTTCAGCCTTATCTTTGATGTTAATTCAATTCTCAATCTTCATGCCACCAAATTAAAGCTTGATATTGATTGATCTTTCCTCTTTTATTTCTCTTATAAACTTCTAAGTTCTTTTGCATCAATCTCATTAAAGCACAAAAATGTTAAAATTAGCACATTCAACAGGTTTCTTTTGAATTCCATATTCGTTTCTATTAACCATATGTTTAGTTTGCTGATTCTGCAACAGGAATGTTGTACATATCAGAACATACAACAACAAACAGAGGAATAAGGAAACAGAGACCAGAGCAACAAATAATTAGCAGATAACAAACACCATATTCTGAGACTGAACAGACAAGAAAAAGATGTACAGAAGCACAGAAATCCAATTTTAAGCACATAAAGTAGGATAAAAACTTGAGAAATTTTCACATACAAATTCATGGAGTTGACAAATAAAATCTTGAATGTCAGGTGTAGAATGGACCTCTACCATTGGCTCAGTTACTTTTGTTTTTTTGAATAATTAATTAATAGAAAAAAATAAACAGCAAAAAGAGATGGACGTACCCTCTGGTAACTCCGTTTGAATTTCCAAGAGTGCTATTTGTTACCAGAGGTGCAGCAGGAGTAGTAATGTTTGTTCCCACAATCTCTATCTTCATTGGCTTCCCGTCAAGCTGGACATTATTGTACCTCTTCACGGCAGCCAGAGCATCTGTTCGACGTGAGAAGACAACCTCAGCTGTTCCCTAAGGAAAAGAAGTTCTCTAAAGATCAGGACACAAACAATTCAACATAAGGAGACAGTTTCGGCCAAACTTGATTTAGATACCTTCGATCTGCCACTCCGATCATAATGGATTGTGGATCGTTTCAGATCACCAACTTCAGAAAACAATTCCTGCACACACAAAGTTCAACCAATCATAAGTACAAGAAAGTTCCGCATTTGTTTAAAGCCACTTTTACTGCAGTGCCATCAACCAATTCAAAAATAATACAAAGAACTGGCAACAATAATGGAATTATTTAAAATAGTACTTTGGTTAAGGATATTTCATCAGACTCGAAAGAAAAGACGTTGACAACATTTAAAAACCCAAAAAGTCACTCCAGATACACAGTTTATCCTTGAGATGCGACTAAAAAGCTGAACTACTAACAAAATACTAAAACCCAATAAACTGTGGATTCCTTACTCCACGAAAAGAGAAAAGAGTAAAAAACCTTTATATCCTCGTTAGAGACGCCATAATCAAGGTTGGAGATATAGAGTTTAGTTCCGGTCTCAATGGCGGATGCCCGACCCGCTTGTGCGGCTAACCCCATACCCTGCTCGGTAAACATATCGTGCTGCCACGGGGTTTCCGGCGCCTAAACATCAAGAGACACATAATTCAGGGAAATGACAAAGTAACGGAAACAGATCCAGGAAAACAAAAACCCTAGCTTACAAACAACAAAGAAAGTACCTTAGGTGCAGAATACGGTGCGGCGCGATTGGCGGCCCGATTAGCAAATCGGCGGGAAGGACCAGGTCCAGAGCCCCGACCGCGACCTCGGGATGCAGGCTTCTTGTTGCTCTTGATGATATCATCAAGAGACATGTCCAGAGCGCTCGTCATTTACTGTTTAATAATAATAATAACAAAACTACAAATGACGCAGAGAAGAACAAGAAACGAGCCAAAATGAAGATGAAGAAGAAGATGGTTAGGGTTTCCTGGAAGATGAAAAGAGGAAATCTATTTTCTGAGCTGAAACTAATCGTATTATATCACCCTGTTGTGTTGACTTCTAATACGTGTCCTGCCATGGTTTATTTAAAAACATTTTATTAACCAAAAACCAAATAATATTATATTCAGTTTTCATTTGTATTTTTTTAAATAATTTTCTAAATTTTTTATTTAAAAATCTAAAAATTAGATGTTAATGTCTACATAACATTTTTGATTTATAGATTTTTATTATTTTCAATATTTTCTAAATTTGCATCTATATATTTACTTTATCAATTTTTAATTTATAAAAACAAATTTTAAATTTTCCACTTATGCTTTTTTTAAATTCTTTAAATGCATTATTTTAGAAACAACATATTGAAAAAGTCACTTATTTTTTATTTTATGAAAAAAGTTGCAATTATTTATCAATTAATTTTTTTCTTTCAATAAGCAAAATTAGAATTTCAATTTGTTATTAAATTGTCCCTAAAACCCAAATCCCGCATCGGTATGGGATTTCAACCAGATATTGATGTTGACGATCACGACGATAATTAATTTGTCCCTAAAGTCACTGCTAGAGTAACAAAAGTACTTACTTTTACGGGTTCCCCTATTCCTTTCCTCACATCCAAGAAAATGAAAATCAGACCATGTTTGATGGTTAAGCAGATTATAAACCCTAGAGCAATTTTACATGACATTATAATATATCTTGTTACGCACAAACTTTGTAATAGTTCACTCAAAATTTGGGAGTACCAAAAAGATCAACACTAACTATGATTTCGGTTTGAATTTCCTTTCTTGAAGGACCCTCCCTTTGCAGGCTTCTTGTTAGGTTTGTTCTTCCTCTTCATTGGTTTGGCATCCGGTTTCAATTTGCTGGAGGTTGAAGATTGCCCTTGCTGATTCCTTCTCTTTTTCTCTTTCTTAAAATTGTACACAGTAACAGCCTATTTTTAAAACAAAAAAAATTTAATTAAGGAAATAATAAGTTTCAATCATAAACATCAAATCAACCCCATATTGATGAAACGTACCTTGTCAATGTTAAGCATCTCATGAGAATTCTTTGACATTATTTTCCTCAAGACGTTTTCAGTTTGCTCCTTCTCTTGTCCACCTACTCCTGAGCCTTCCACCACAGGTAGAAACTGAAGAGAAGTGAAGGGCACAAGTTATGGGAATCTGCAGTTACAAAGTATAACCGCGTGGAAAGGAACAGGTGTAGTTTAGTTCAAACCTTTCGATGTTTCCCTCGTTTTTTAGCAGGTTTTTCTCCTGGCAACTTCTTGTCAAACTTCCCACCACTGGCTGTTGCAGTAGAAGCTAGTCCAGCTACATTGCCCAGTTCATCTTTAGTTACTTTCTTTGGGACAGCCTGTGTTCCTGTTATAGGTAGAGCTGTGGCAGCTAGCTGAACATGACTGTGGAAAAGATTTTGCTCAGTTCATATTAGGCGATCCAATATAACAAGGTGATAAAAGGGGCCAAACCTTGGCAGAGCACCAACTTTTGCAGCTTGCTTCAAGTTGCTCAACCGATTCTTTTCTTGTTTTTCAACTCTTTTCTTCTTCTCTTCTCTTCTCTTGGCAAAAGGATCCTCTCCAGGCACTGCACAGAGAGAGAATTTTGTGTGTGTAGAAACATGTTTCAAAGCTTAAATATAGAATATTTTGCATAAACATACTTCCTAAAATGATAGCAATATGGTATCAAGTACTACCGTCAGTGATCTTGGCCTCGATGATCGGAACATCTTCATCGTCATTGACACGATCATATCCATGGCGACGTTTCCATGTGCTAGTTTGTTCATCCCATACAATCTTGTCTTTCTTACGCTTCTTTATACCTGCAGGAATAAAAAGGTGAAGTATCATAACAAATATATATTGAGATCTAGAATGGAGAAACAATGATGGGACAATCATATTTGTAGTCCTTGAACTTTAACGCTTTTTCTTATTTAAGTCCTCCAACCATTAAACTTTCTAATTCAGTCCTCCAACTTTACTAATCACTCTTTATTAGGACTTCGGTTAATGTCCTTACAGAAGTATTATGTGACATAAACATAATCCAAGCTGGACACACAATTGTGAGTGACATGTGCTTCCAGCTTGGATGTTACATATGATTTTGTTAAGAGCGTTAACGAAAGTCTTAATGTGGAGCAACTACTAAAGTTCAACAACTAAATTAAGAAGTTTAGTGATTGGAGGCTTCAATAAGGAAAAAGCATTAAGTTAAAGGACTAAAAATATGTTTGTTCTAGACAAAAATTTGACAAATGGTACACATAAAGTCCATTGCTCAAGAAGTCCGAATACTTAATGAACAAGAGACATGTCATACAATATACTCATTATTGCCCAGCTACATTGCACATAATAGTTAAATCAATACCTTTGGCTTTGGCAAACTGTTCCCATTTCGTAGGAGGTTTAGGCTTTGGAAGCTGAAAACAAAAGATAAGAAGTTAAATGGATCTTCAAGCTAAAATTTTCAGAAAAGCACTTTTTCTTCTAGCATCGTATATGTCTAATTCAGAGAAATGGCGGAGAGAAATAAAATAGATGTCATGCACAAATTATCCTTCCTAGCAAAGGCATGCAATTAACACCATCCACTCCTCCCCTCACTGTGCAGAAAAAGCTCAAAAATTAGCAAAAGACCATGGATCTCGGGGGAAAAGAGAAAACATTGCACTCTCCAGATTTAAGGGAAATTTGACAATGCAACCAGAGAATGGTTATAAAAAGTGGAAGGAACATCGTACATGTTTCTCCCTTGGCAATTTCGTTGTCGGAGGAGGGAGCTTCACAATTGGACCATCTATATCTTCAGTTGATGGTAAGTGAAATAGACGATCTGCAATGGCTTGAACTAGCTCAGAACCTTTTATTAGGCATTCATTCACCAACTCCTCCCTAACAAATTGCAGAAGGAACAAGAATAAGAAGTTAAAATATAAGCATGTGGATCTGGTCTTGCATCCTGATAGAACCTTTCCAGATATGTAAGCTTTTATAGAGCTTGCAAGGTACCAAGACCTTTCGCATCAAAAGCAAGAATTCGGTACAGATCTTAATCTATAGGCATTACACCCTTGTATAATATAATATGATTTCAGCACAGAAAATCAAAATTTTAGCAACTAGTTACTTGATGTCCATTACCATTGTATACAAATTCCAATCCATAACATCTCAGAACAGAAAAGTCCATAGCTTTAATAAACATATCCCAATACATGGAAACTTATAAAAAAAATTTCAACGCCAGTAACCACTCGTCATTATTTCATAGAAGCGTTGCTGCCAGTTGAACGAAATTCAGAAGTTTTGCATCATTTAGCTATCAGCATTATTACACAACTCTCCAAGAAAGCACCTCTAGTCAACTACATCTCATTCTGATTAAGACCAAGAGATAAACAAAAGATAACCAAAATTGATTACCCAAATAGCAATAATTAGAATACACCTCAAACAAACAAAATATCTTTAAAAAGGAACAAAAACACAATAACCAACAACGGAAGCGACTTCTTCGGCGTCAAACCAAAAGAGTGGCAACAAAACCAGTTATTTTAAGATAAAATGCATTCGACCAAGTACCGATCAAATACTAATAACATGAATCATAAAAACAACTCAGAACCTCAAATTTGGACATGCACAAGATAAAGGGCGTATGTAAAAGAAACCTTGAAGATGGTAAAGAGGAGAATGAATGGTAAGGATCAAACGCCAAGAGATGTCCTAAATCCACCTGCAACTCATTCTCTGTACCCATTGCAATTCGATTTACGCTCTTCCGGTTGAGTGAATAAAACCCTAGTAGAAGAAAGGGTATAGGTTTAAACGGGGGTGTCGTTTCTTGCTGTAGTTGGATCCAAATCGACGGCTTATCTCCACTGTAGTTAAGCCCATCGAACTCTGTAATTGTTTCAGTCCATCGGGTTGCTTTTATTGTCTAGCCATTAATTCATTTTTCACTCCTCATACTTGGTAAACTATTTTATTATTACCCATTCTAAACATAAATTATAATTATATTCTATTAAAATTTAAGATAAATTATTACCTTAAATTCTAAATTTAATATGGACTTATAAATTTTAAATATATATTAAATAATTATTATATATTTATCAAAATATAGTGAAATATTTTGGTACATTTGCGAACATAGTAAACAATCGGAATGTTTAATTTACTAATCAACCTTGAACATCTTTATTTAATATAATACGTTTAGAACTAAAATTGATGCTAACCGTGGGATCCTATCAAACTTAAACATCCTTAAACGAATTGACAAACATTTATAAGATTTGGTGATTTCTCTTAATATTATGCAACATTAATTTACTTTTTAAATGATAATCTATAATATAATAACTTTTTGTTAATAATTATTATTAATAAGTGATAACATGATATGAGACAAATGCAAGATTGACGGCAAACATCACTACTACTCAGGAGTTGAGTACACCAAAATTTCTTGAAATGGATTCTTAATCCATCTACATACAAAAATTACATCAGGACGACTCTGAAACGAAAAGTTTAGTAATATGTAATCTTACCTCTAACTAGTAGAGAAATTGTTTCCAAATGACCATTAATAAATAAAAATAAATAAATAAGTAAATGAAAGAACAATAAATAAAAAGACAATTAGAAAAAACCAACAAATAAATAAACATAATAATAGTAATAATAATAGGGAAAATAAAATATAATAAAAATAATTAATATATATAAATAATGATAAATATAAATGTAATAATAATAATAATAGAAATAACAATAATAATAATAATCGTACTAACATTAATAATCGTAAACATAATAATAATACCAATTTTAATGCTAATAATAATATTAATAATACACACAAAGAATACAAATAAGAAACATTAGCAAAGATTTTGGCAAATAGAATGTTATAGAAACAAAACAAGACGTTGAAGTAAATCAGATCAAATTCCCAAAATGTAAGTTGTTCAGGGCCCAACCGGGTTCGAACCGGTGACCTCTTGATCTGCAGTCAAATGCTCTACCACTGAGCTATGGACCCTTGCTTGTTGTCGTGTAATTACTGTAAATTATGTTGTAGTCTTCTGTTTCACTTCTTAATACACAGTCTGTAAGTCGATACATTTATCTGAAAATAACCAAACATTTTTGTCCGTCTTAATTTCTCTAATTCGTAGAACCAAATCGGCCAAATAGCAATACCTTTATTTATTTTATTTTATGAAACTCAACGGTCTAATTAATCAAAGTGAAAAACACAAAGGACATGAAACCAAAACCAGCTGATCATATAACAACAAGAAGTAGTAATGAAGGCTAAGACAAATGGAAACTTAAACTACCAAGTAACAAGCAACTCCTACTAGACTTTATTTATAACCTAGTAATGTTGATCTCCAGTTGGAGCATCCCACAACGCCAAGGAACGAACAAAGCAAGCAGAAGCAGAAACCACAAGGGTGGCAACCATGGTAGGCACAAAGAAATCCATGCTTGACCTCCTGAGCATTTGATAAGGCAAGCAAACGGTTTCTCCAGGGATGTCCATGGGAAGCCTAACAAGAGTGCCAGTAGTACCCTCACCACACGAACGCGATAACCATGAGGAAGGAGATACCGTGGAGACAAAGACCACCTCAGGAACAAACGATGCCATGGCCACAGTTAAGCTTAACATAATCGTCCATATCAATGCATGCAGAATTAGCAGCCCACGAACTCCGAGTCGTCGGAGAAGTGATTGAATGAACTGAAAAGGCATCATCAAGTGTGAGTAAAAGATGAAGTGAACAAACAAACAAACTTTGCCCTTTTCTTTTGCTGGAGTGAAGTGGTTAGCCGAAATATATGGAGATGGAAGCACGTTTGTTGCCTAATTAACTTACTTCGTTGTCTCACGGCCCTGTCGATGATTACGACTACGTTTCGCTGCTCTACTCTTGCGACCACGTAGCACGCACGTCTTTCTTCTAAGAATCCTCTACGCAAACCGATATAGAGTACAAGTACGCTTAAGCCCAACACTAACATAACAATGACTAATTTTTAAAGAACATATTGTTAGGTGATTACACTACTTATGATAACAAGTTAATCATCCAAATATGATAATTATGAATTACTTTACTACCTAATTAATTTACAATACCCATGTAGTTAATTAATTTTACCTAACTCAAATATTTTTTCATCATTAATAAAAAGATAACAAAAATTGTTATTACAAATATTTTTATCATTGATAATATTCATAAGTTAATATGTGAAATACTAATTAAGATTAATAAAAGATAAAGTGAGCAAATGATCTAATTGAATCATTTAAGCAATTAAAGCTGAAGAAAATGACCAAATTGAAATGCATAATTTAAGAGAAATTTAAGAGAAACAAGTGAAGAATCACGAATAAGGATGGATCAAACATATCCAAATTTAAACAAATTATTGTAACCTTATCTTAGTCATTTTAATTGAATATTAGTCTAATCATTGCATGATCAATTGTATATAGAGTACAATATATAAATCTTTTCAAAATTAAGAGAAAATTTATTTTGATTTTTAAAGAAAATCTTTGATCTACGAAACAAACTTTCAAAAAGCTTTTTAAAAAGTTTTGAATCAAGTTTTTTATGAAAGATGTAAGCTTTAATCTTTGAAAAAAAATAGGAAGGCTGAAAATGTTAAGTTTGGATGATTCAGTAAGTGAATAAGTATTGTTTAGCATTGTATATAAACTAAACTATTCATTGTTCAAACAATATTCATCAGTTGCACTGTCTACTAATTGAAGCACTGAGAGTTATGACTAAATAATTGATAATTAATTAGAAAAGTTATCGACAACAAAATTTACGCCCAAATAAGGATCCAATTAATTAACACCTTAGTTGATGGTGGTCCAACTAACCAAAGGTGGTAATCAACTAGCTAAAAATGCTTATAAAATTAGTCATTTAACAACTAGCTTGAATGGATAATGACTATTTAAGTTGATTTTAGGTATAAACATACTATAATTGAATTGTGAAAAGAACTTCTGGCATACTAAAAAATTGTTAAAAGTCTGAAGAAGCTAAATAGAGCATATATGCATTTTATAATATATATATATATATAAAAACCTTTGTTCTTTGGTGTGAGTAAGAGATGAATATTTTGAGTTGCATGGTTATATAATTGTTGTAATTAGAAAAATTATTTAAGGTACACTTTGTGAAGAATCCTCTTGACTGTGAAGAAGATTTGTAGAAGGTTACTCTTCACCCTTGATAAAACAAGGCGATTCTAAAAGGTGTCTTTTTTCATTTATGACAATGAAGATATCGTATAGAGAGTTCCTTTTCACTCATTTAAGGAAGAAGATAATAAATTTTCAAATAGAATTTAGGTAATAAATACAAGTCAAGAGTCATTTGACAGAAATACTATAAATTAATCGTCTTTCTTTCTTTACTCATTTTTCATATTATTATGTTTGTTGTTAAATTGTTTTATATGAATTTATATTTATTAATTTAAAATAACATAAAATACTTGAGAGCCTATAAGTTTACTAAGGGGCTATTTGTTTTCCTTTATTTTTATGTTTTTAAAAGAAATATATTGATAAAAATATGTTTGTTTTACTCTGTTGTGGTTTCTTATTTTTTTTTAAAATAAAAAGACAACAACAACTTTACAAAAATAGAAACTCCATGTTTTTGTGTTTTGCCATAAACAGTTTAAAAAACCTAAATACCATTTTCTTCTTTCATTTTTCTACTACCCTCCTCATTTCCTTCCTCATTCCTCCACTTTGATTTTTTTTTTTTGCTTTTTTATTAATGTTCTATGCTCCTTCATTTCATTCCTGCTGCTTTGTTCCAAAGGCTTGTGCTCTCTCTATTTCATCGTCTGTCCACTAACCAAGTACTACATATTTTTACTTGTTTGTTTTGTTTGATTGTGGAAAAAAAGTGATATCGGTTTCTTTTGTATGCTATTTATAGTTTTGGAAAAAGATTTGGGTTTTTGGATTTATGACTCTAATTTTGTTATATGAGTGCATATACAACCTCTAAAAATTGGAGACAAGGATTAAATTAGCCTACCTTTGAATAATTAATATTCATCAACTCAGATATATGTTTTTGTCTTGTGAAATATAGTTCAATCCGGTGCACCAAGAATATAGCATATCTTATATAGTTGATCAACCTCACAATAGTAACAAGTTTATTTTAAGAAATTGAAACTTGATGTCTAAAAAAGAAACCTTATTTCCATTTTGAACCCCACCATATCACAAGTTTTACTACATCAGTGCATTCCTCTAGATGCAAGTGTTCAAAGAGGTAGCAATACAGAATAATTTGTGAAATCTTGATTACACAATATTGATACTTTATTCATATAGATTGAGGCAAATGGAAACATATCATACACACAAGATCTACATTAAAGATATATGTGGCTTCTTTTATTCCATGCATAACTATACACAACAACTGAACATTGAAAAGCGAGTAGTTTTATACAACAAAAGAGAATTTCTAAACAATATTTAGAAAGATGAAAGATACTTTTATATACAATGATTTTCAAATGCATAATGTTACTTGAATAGATATATCTTTTCCTTATTACTTATTAGTGATAAGTGGGAATATATAAGCAGCACATGAGTAACATATATCATCTTACTTTAGGAGCTTTTCAATTTAGTCAATTGAACATATCATTTAAAACACTTAAAATTAGCTTTAAAACTCCATCCAAATTACTTAAGAATTTTATATGACAACATATCACTATAACAGAAAATTTAGACGCACTTTCTTTAGGCACCAATTCAAAGATTAGTCTAATTCCCTTCTTATGACCTTATTACATTCCTAGTCACTTATTATAAACTTTGTTAGGTAACTAAACTCTATATATATCTTATGATTATTAGTTTTTATAAAATGAACAGAGTATCTTGTTTGTATAGTTTCTTTCCAAACCATAATTCTTTCTCTTGATTTCCTTTTCCCTTCCTCTAATCAATCTTTACCTTTTGTTATCTATTTATTTATGATATTGTTTAACATTTCTAAGTCACTACAAAAGCATTCTTACATGTTCGCGAGAGGATTGACTAAACTAATAAATAATGAGCTTATTTCAAATAAATTCCATATATTCATATATCTTAAGTAGTCAGAGAAGTTGTTATAAAGACCTATGATATAACAACTAACCCATAAGTTGCTTAAATGAAAATTCTCTAGGTCTACTAAATAACTTCTCTATAAATAGAGAAGATGCAAAATTCTCGAAGGCATTAAGAAAGATGTTTAGTGATGTTCAAGATTTGGCCCTCCTGGTGATATGGATCTGTTTGTCATTATTCTCTATTTGATGTACCTTAACTTAGACAAATCATAACCCAATTCATATAAAATAGAGTTTTTGTCAACCCTTTTAAGTGTAACTCTAAGCCCATGATATCTTAGTGCTTCCAACTTATTCACGTTCATCCACAAAATGAATAAAATCACCATTGAAACTTGAAGGGAAGCTATGATTTACTAAAAATAATGACTTTCTTAAGGCACTCTTGGTTTGTAATAATAACTTAATTTCTTTGCATTTAAGGTTTCCTTTTTATCCAAAAATCAAACCTTTGAATCACCTTTCACCATGCAAAATGGGAGTCAATGTAGAAAGGCCAACTAGTATTACACCAATTGTATACGTATCTCTACAAATTGTCAATCATTAGTCACCAACAAATAAGAGGGAAAACCATTTCTATACTAGCCTAAAATATTGATAAATAAAATGGTTTCCATTTCTAGATGAAGCAAAATCAATGTACTCACAACAATGGTGAATATCATCATGCAGCTTTATATCTGACACCATAATTCCACAAATTCTAAATTTCATCTTATCTTTAACAACATCAAACACAAGATTTTCTTGTATACATATAATAATTTATTGACTTTTAAGAAACATAAGAACTTCTATAGAAATGAAAATAAAATTTTAAATGTGATGAGCTGATAATAGAAAATATAGGTTAAAGTAGAAAAAGAAAGTCATCTTTTAAGAGAAAACTACGAAAAGAAGTAATGTGTTTTTGATAGTAAAGACGGGTTTTTAGCAACCAAAAATTGCATGTGTGAACAAGGTTATCCTTAAATGTCCAAAAAAGTTGGAAAAATCCTATGTCGCTAAAAAGTGAAATGTAACCATGCGAATTACTATAATTTTTGATCCTATAGTATTCAATATCTAACCCTGACAATTCATGCTGTAGATAGAAATAAAATGTAACCATATGAATCATCTCTTATAACATATGAATTTTGTTACATCTTAGATTTCATGCTCCAGAATTTTTCTTAATGGTATTTGTATAATAAATAACACTGTTATATCAATTTTATAGTCTATGGACACTTTATTAAACTTGACATAATACATGCCTAGGTTAGAAAAATCATTATAAAGTTGTTTGATAAATTTTACTATTGTCTATGATAATCTTATTATGACTTCCGAACTATTTTCAGTATTCAATTCTTTAAGGAAATTGTTATGATTGATGTTCTCTTTAAAGAGCTAAGAAACAAGTATTATAAAGTCCAATTATTGAAATTTATGCATAGCTTTGGATCTTGGAGGTTGAGTTAATTAAGGAGTTTAAGACTATTGACCTTAGTCTTAAAGAACTCACAAGAAAAATGGGAATAAAAAATATGCACTCACTAGCGTATCGTTAATGTTTAATTTGAAATAAAAATAATAAAGCTTATAATGAAATTTCTTATCTAATATAATATTTTCTTTTTAATTTTTTCTATCATTACTTATATATACTTACTTTTAGTGATGGAAGCTTTAAACAATATGCACGATTCCAATGATTGTGTGGAAATAAAAAAATACATAAGGTATGGAATGATGTTATAAAGATGCATTTAATCTTATTAATGGTTAAATAAGTGAAGAATGAAAATCGAACAACTACTATCTTTTTTAAATCTGGTTGAAAGAATAATAAAGCAAGTCTTCAAAAAAAATTCAATAAAAAAGTATAATGACGTTCAATTGAAGAATAAGTACTACATTACTAGATTAAAGAATATTCAAAGAAATAAGAATCGGTTACAACTCCTTCATTTGTGAAGTTAATGTTATAAATGAATGTTGCAAAAGTTTATTTAAGGTCAAATATATCTTTGCTTATTAATATATCACATTATATTTTTATCATATTTTCTTTATATCATTGTAAGTGCATAAAATGACTCACATATTTAAGAAAAAAAGAAGCAAAGAGTTTTCAGTCTTGTGTTAGATTTTTGGATAATTGATTTGCATGCACATTGATTATAATTAGTAAACAATCGAAAAGAAAAAATGATTTACTTGAGAAAACAATAGCTACAACATTATCCATTATAGAGAATGGATTTGGAGCTTCACCCGTTAATCAAGAGACTAATATAATAATGAAATATTTGAATTCCTTGCATAATTTGTGTGTTAAAGGTGTGTAATATGGAAAAGCAATGAAGGCTTTACTCGATTCTCTACTTTATAGACATATTTTTATAAAGATGTCAGATGCAAGGAAGTAGGATTGGGTTGTGCCTATTTAGTTATATTTTTATGCTATTGCATATTGAAGTCTTATTAGGTTGAACACTTCTATGTTAAGAACTATTCCATTTGAATATTTTAAGCATATATTTTGTATAAGTATTTGATATGAACCTTTTAACTGAATATTTGAAATAAAATTCTTAAATTTATTTTAAATTCTATAGTGTTTCATAATCATTTTAGCATTTGCATTTAAATGTTCTTATTAATTATTGAATATTAGTATTGTAGATACATGGTATTTTTATTGAATTTCAAATCAGATTCAGATGAAGATGAAGAACTGATAAAGGTAGTTATTATTTCTGTAGTTGGAGAAAAGAATGAATATTTTCATTTACACAAGCAACCATGCATAACTTCTGCTCTAGCAGGTCATAATTGAATATTGAAACTTTTGAATGAAAATCCTACAAGGATTTATGAGAACTTAAGAATGAACAAGATAATCTTCTTGAGCCCACGTGATTATTTGAAGAGTTCAGGAGGCTTAAAGCCAACAAGTCATTTGACTGTAGAAAAACAAGTAACAATTTTCTTGATGACTATAGGGTAGAGTGAGATAATTAGAGTCAATGTCGAGCACCTTTAACATTTGACCTAAACAATTTCAAAGCACTTTGCAAAGTCGTATATAAAATTAATCGTCTTGCAAAAAGAGTCATTACTCTACAATTCTTTACCAATAAACCTCTTAAGATTCAACATAATTTAAAATTCTTTCTATGTTTTCAGGTATTTTCATATATTTAATTACTATTTTCATTATGTCCTTATATTTAATTAATTATTTTAATAATATAATTTTATTTTTTAAGATGGCTTAGGAGTAATAGATGGTACATATATTAGTCCACATGTTTCAACCAATGAACAAATATTATGTGTTGTTACTCATTTAACATGCGTTTTATATATGTAATAACTGAATGCGAAGATAATCCAAATGAAGCTCGAGTTTTTTTTTAGAAATAGTAACAAATTAAGCAAACTAATCTTTTATGCCTCCACAAGATATTGCATTATTTTAAATAAATATATCAATTACAATTAATTTTAATAGCTTTTTGTTAATATTATGTTCTCCATATGTTTATGTAAGTTCTATTTAATTGACTCATGCTATACCAATATATTTCCTTTCATCATATCAAGGTGAAAGGTATCATTTGCAAGACAAAGAGGAAGACTTCAAAGTCCACATGAATTGTTTAACTACAAGCATTCTTCATTAAGAAACATGATTGAAAGATTTTGTGACATTTTAAGAGTAAGATTCCACATACTTTCAAACATGTCAAGTTATGATATCTTGAGACAAAAATACATCGTTATTGCTTATTGTATTATACATAATTTATTAAAATGCATGAATAAAGCGATGAATTTGACAATTCTGCCACAAATGAAGAGTAATTTATGGAAAGTATAGATAAAAATGCAAGTTCATAAAGTGAAGTATAATATTACTCTACCACTACTTCAAAGTATGTTTCAGAGGCATAATGAAATTGCTAGAAGAACGTAGATTATATTAGTGAAAGTTCTAATTGATTTATGTTAGTTTTAGTAACTAATACTACTATTATATTTTAAAGTATTATAGCACGATGAACATTTTTATCATTTAATTAGAATGAGTTAGTGTGATTTTTATATTTTATCAACTCTTATTACATTAAATCGATATGTAAATTTATTTAATTATTTTAAATATTCTTACTTTTTTATTCATATGATAATAAGGATTAATCAATTTAAAAATACAAATTGATATATTAAAAATAAATTAAATTAAAATGTAATAGTATAATGAAAATAAAATTAAATAAATTTTTATTTTCAAATTTTTTATTACAAATTTCAACTAAATAGATTTTCGTTTTAAAAAAACCAAAAATAGGAAACAAAAACAAAATACCATAACAAAAAAAAAGGAAGTATAACCAACCTAACTAATTGCTATCTCTAAACTAACACTTTTCTATAAATTACGGATAGCTATGCCTCTCCACTAGCTAAGGATAAGGCTGTGTATTATTAGACTTCTCCAAATCCTGCGTCTCAGCAAGATTTTTACTAGGTATTGTTGTTGTTAAAATTACAAATAGCTATTTAAACATATCAAATGAAAGATGCTAGTTATTAAGTGTTGACATAAAATATATCCACTACAAAACTATAAAGATAAATTATTTTAAATATGAAAAAAAAGAAAATGTAAACCCTAGAAGAGAATATTAGGAATTGCTAGTTTTAGAATTTTAAAATCTAGTTGAACCAAAACAAAAATAAAATAAAGATTTAATTTTTTAGGTGATCTGATTGTGTAATCCCTTTTTTCTCGTTCGAGATATTATGTTAATGAATTGACTAATAAATTCAAATTAAAGTAACGATAAAATATACAGTAGGTAAGTAAATTTACAATTATGAATAGAATACACACACATAAAAGAAAAAAAAACTTGCTAAATAAAGTGTAAAGATGCGGATAAAATTCATGGTGGCTAAACAATTTGTTGTTGAACGCAAAAAGCTCTAAAAAAACTCCATAAATAAGTGTTAAAAATGTAACCTAACGTGATAATTGAAATCTAACCTCATAAAAAGTTTGGTTTTTTTTTCGTATTTTCAATATAAAATAAAAGCCTAACCTAACATCATAAGTTGAAAACTTTAAAAATTGGACTCAGATTGCATCGTCAATATTATCTTAATAAAGAAGTAATCACAATATTTTTACATTCTTTAAGCCTAATCACAATTTCTAATCATTCTTAGAATCCAAATTGTCTTTCGTAATTTTATAATATTTTAGTAAATTATTTTTTATATTGATTTTAATAAATAAAGTTATAAACTTTAATTATATAAAATTAAAAAATATTTTGTAATTTTAAAAAGTATTTAAAACAATATTTAATATAAACCCCTTTACCAATACCGAAACCAAAACAAGTCAGAAACATTGCTTACAAGCATCTTAGAAACACGGTTTCAATTGACTACAAAAATATGAATATAAATTTATGGATAGGGTTAACCCACCAACAAAAGTTAATTATTATTATAAATAAATCAAATATAAAATATTCAGAATTGGAATATCCCGAACAAAACAACTGAAAACATTAACGGTACGAAAAATTGATATTATCACAACGAAATGTTGTTCTTAAGGAAGAAAATTAAACATCAAAAGGCATATAAATACTTTCGAGTAGTCTCAAGAAAAAGCTGCTTCAGGCTTTTTACTTTTGGGCTTTTGGGTGGGTCATAAATTAGAACTAAACTCAAACACAAAATCTTTTTATCCTTCCCTTAAAACCAAAATATAGTAATAATATTAAAACAATAAATTTGAAAAGCTACATATATTTGGAATTGCTTAACCAAAAATCTATACAGGTACATTGGCTGCATCGCAGGCACCCGTAGAGGTGGCATGTTTTCTCAATATATCCTGCCTTAATGCAACGAAACAAGTACAGATGAAAAGGTTGATGAGAATAATATCGTATTCCACTGATTCAACCATCATCAATCGCACACGCAAGGGAGAAGTTAAAAATTCTATCTCAATTACGTGATACATCTAACATCCTTGCTAATGATTTAACGGGTAAACGACCCAAATTCTCACCATGCTTTTCAGTTGCATCAACAACTCCACGCAGTTAAGCTACCATCTATGTCATACTAATAACTCTTAATTAGGACGGAGTCATGCCAGCTTCGATCGTCTCCCTCGTAGATTTACAGCTACCCCGTCGTTGTTTATTTCTCAATCTGAGCCAAACTAGAATTGTTTACAATTTGAGCCATTTCCCCAATTTCAGAATAGTTCCATTTACATTAGACTCAACAGCAATGCTGGCAAGAGTACCAGGATGCTTCAGAAAATGTTGGTGAAGGTTAGAAACTCACGAGGAAGCCGCAAAGATGCCACTTACTTGTCTCATAAGCATCCTAGTACTAATTGCAAAAATTGGGGTTTGAAAAACTTATGAAACTAACCATAAAATGAAGTGGTATCTAACCTTCACTTCACAATGGTTCATGTTCCTAACCTGTTGAATGGATGTTAATAAATAGAAACAAGTACAGATGAAGTTTGCTACCTTCGGGTAAGATGTTGGATGGGTTGGCTGCAGTTTTCATAAATAATGTCTAATCTTTGTTACTCAGCCTTCTTCCCATATATCATCTTCATCATCCCCTGAAGCTTCTGCTTCAACATTCAAGTCATTGACTTTGAAATTTTCAATTGTACTCCCTGCAGTAATGCAAGCAATAGTTGTAAATGAAAATGACGTGAATTCAATCGCATCATATATTAAAAGCAGTAAACTAAACAAGTAATGATATGGTCACTTAATAGCTTCAATCTAATTTTCAACCGCTATAGAACCAACGTCAGAAGATTTGTTTCCCAAACGAACTGGCACCAGTACAAGGGAAAAACCTAGTCAATATTAAGTAATAGCACATCAATTAATGATGACTACCAGCTGTATCATCAGATTGTAGTCCAGCATACTAATAAGAAAACAAGCAGAAAGGGGGGAGAGAGAGAGAGAGAGAGAGAGAGAGAGCAAAGTTCCTAATCATCAATTCTATTCCAATAACAAATGATCAAAATATTTACAGGGAAAGGATATTCTAATTGATCCTCCAAAATCTCAACAAGGAGATAAGAGTAACAAAGAATTTCTAAATTTGCATCTAGCATAAGTTCACCTAAAGTCTTTCCCTAGTGGTGGCATCTGATTCACCAAGGGAAAGCCCAAGAAACACAGGATAGGTGATGGATCTCACCAGTAAGACACATGAAGATATGTTCTGGCCCTGACAGTCTTATACAATGGAACAGTACCATGCTACAAAACAATAAGACTTACCTCCAACAGGAGCTTCTTCCCAGTCATCATCTCCATCAATTTCCACACGTTTAGACTTCAAGCCCACTTGACGACTAGAAGATGAATCAGAAACGCCATTGAAGTTGAATGTTTGGGACGACTCCTGCTGTTTCTTGGCAGCTTCTTCTAATTCTTGGCGCTTTTGAAGCAAAGCAGCATAATAAGCTTTAACATACTCGTCCTGTCACATAATCAGATCCAGATATCAAGTGAATAAACGAAATTATACAGCATTTGATCAAAGAAAAGTAAAAGATCCATCATATATGTTACTATAAACCTGCAAATTACTCTCAGCATCATTTCCATTGTTGATTTTTTTTTCATCTGAGAGTTCCGCCGCTGGTGCTGCTAATGTGCCATCCATCTTAGACTCCTGCTTGACCTCTCCACGCTGCTCCTTTGTAAGGTTCATTCCCTGTTTTATCATCCATGGTGGTAAAACTTTCAGACTCGAGGTTGAAGTTTCTGGTTTTACATCATCTTTGCCTTCAACACCCGAAAATGCAACTTCAACCTGTTCCAGACCAAATATAATTTATTCATTAGTATAAAAAATTTTATTAACTAGGCATATTAGAAAGCCTACAATCCCTGCTGTTAAAATAGAATACAAAAAGATTGAACCCAAGTAGTGTCTACTTAGTGGTAATTTTAGATCCAATGGATGGAAGCCAAGTTCGGTGTAATGATAAATAAAATAATGTCCAGAAATAGATATGGCAAGAAAATTTTGCTTTATATTATTCCAGAGATCACAAGCTCTGCCGCATTTTTTATTCCAGCACTCGGGAGTGAATAGAACCACACATCTAAGCACACCGTTTAGTGTATCAGCCTGCTGTCCAGGAAGGGTAGGATGAACCATAAATCTAACTAACTGCTTTCTGAAAAGAATATTGACAACAGAAAATGTCAAAACTATATGATAAATCTAACTTAAAATTAGAG
>JAOQMM010000008.1:22247801-22258602 GCA_027563515.1 Erythroxylum platyclados | reverse complement strand
TGGCCATGATGGCAGCCGGTTTATGACATGGCACGCAGTATGGAAAGCTGCAGCCCACAATTCTCTTGGAAGACCCTTCTCATGTAACCAAGACAAGCACACAGATGTAAGATGAGCTAGCTTACGTTCAGCCACCCTGTTCTGCTGTGGGGTGTTTGGGCAAGTCATTTGGCGTTGAATTCCATGTTCCCTGCAAAACTCCGAAAATTGATTGGACATAAATTCTCCCCCATTATTAGTTCGCAAACATTTTATTGGTTGCCCGAATTCTTTCTCCATGTCATGCTTGAACTGAATAAATTTTGTGATATAGATTAGCGTTAATTAGATTAAGTTAGTTTAGTTAGTTTTATTTAGATTTAATTACATTTAATCAAATTTATAAAAATTAAGTCTGATTGAAAATTTACAATGACCTTGTAAATCTCATAGAGCCATGTGGCGTACACATATCATTGTGTGACCCATAAGTTCATTACAAATAATATATTCTTATCACATCATCGATTGTGCGGTGAAAGACAAGTTATAACTTCATCTATTTTTTGGTTTATAAAGAGTTTATTTGAATATTTTAAAAATATTAAAGTTTATTTTAAATGTTCTAAAATGTAAAGTTTAATTTGTATTCATGAATAAAAGTTAAAGTTGAAATTTTCATTTTTACTTAAAATAGAATTGAGATCTTTAACTACCTCCTCACGACAACTTAAAAGTTTATTTATGCCATCCTAATGACAAATCAACTGCATCGTACAAGCTATCTTGATTCCAAAAAACTCCCAAAAGTCATATCGATTACTACCCTTTATTAAAAGGAATAAGATCTTCTGTTTCTGTTAAGGTATTCTAATCTTATGTTATTTAATTTTGTTCACATATTTATATAAATTTTATATAAATGTGTGAATGAGATTTAATAGAAAAAGGTAAAAACTGATTAACAGAAAGAGAAGGTGTGTCCTGATTAAGAACAAATGTCGTCATGAAATTATTTGTCATATAGGGACGAAAAAGTCCTTAGATGAGATTCGCCAAAGCAAAGCTGTTTAAGCCCATTGATGGGCCCTGTTCCCCGCTCTCCATAATTTCACAGCTCCTTTGACGCTGTCGTGTTGGCTTCCACCCATAAAACTCACCGAGCACATTCATGCTCCATCAAGATGAGAATCTCTCCTTCTTGCAGACCCTTCTCAAAGATCACCATTCCCAAATCCAGAAACTTTTGCACTTCTGGTTCCTGCGTAATTCCACAAACTATCAGCACTGCTAAAGACAAAGACTCGGATTTCGTGGCAATTCTGATAAACATATTAAGAGGAAAACAAAGCTGGAAGCATGCGTTGAATGATCCATTTGTTTTGAGGAATTTGAGGCCTCACCACATTGAGAAGGTTTTGATGCAGACTCTGGACGATTCCAAGTTGGCTTTAAGGTTCTTCAATTTTCTGGGCTTGCACGCAAATTTTAACCATTCAACTTTATCCTTTTGTATTCTAATTCATGCTCTTGTCAATGCTAAACTGTATTGGCCTGCTTCTTCGCTCTTCCAAACATTGCTTTTTCGCGGCATTGGCCCAAGAGAGATTTTTGACAATCTCTTGGACTCTTTCAGGAGATGTAAACCTAAATCGAGTTTGGGGTTTGATTTGTTGATTCAAAGTTATGTGCAAAATAACAGAAGCTTCGATGCCGTTTCCATATTCAGACTGATGACAAGTTGTAATTTAATGCCTGAAACCAGGACTTTGAGTGCACTTCTTAATGGGTTTTTGAAGATTCGGCAATTCGACATGGTTTTAATCTTGTTTCATGAGATTATAAACTCGGGGATTAGACCTGACGTTTATATTCAGGCAGCGGTAATTCGAAGTTTGTGTGAGTCTAAGGATTTTGTTAAGGCCAAGGAAATGATATGTTGGCTGGAATCCAATGGTTATGATTTGAATTTAGTGGCATATAATTTGTTGATTAATGGCCTTTGCAAGGGTCAGAGAGTTTGGGAAGCTGTTGAGATAAAAAATAGTTTAGCTCAGAAAGGACTGAAAGCTGATGTAATAACTTATTGCACTTTGGTACTTGGGTTATGCAAGGTGCAAGAGTTTGAAGTTGGCTTGGAGGTGCTGAATGAAATGATTGAGATGGAGTGTATTCCAAGTGAGGCAGCTGTTTCATGCCTTGTTGAAGGGCTAAGGAGAAAGGGGATGACTGATAATGCTTTTGATTTGGTAAATAAGCTTGGTGGGATCGGGGTGACATCCAATTTGTTTGTATACAATGCATTGATTAATTCTTTGTGTAAAGAAGGAAAATATGAGAAAGCAGAGTTGCTTTATAATGAAATGGGAGAGAAAGGTTTGTCTGCAAATGATGTCACTTATTCTATTTTAATTGACTCGTTTTGCAGGAGGGGCGAAATGGATACTGCAGTTCTTTTCCTTGATAGAATGACAAGCGCAGGGACAAAAGTTACCGCTTATCCCTACAATTCCTTGATAAATGGTCACTGTAAGTTGAGGAATTTGAGGACAGCAGAGTTTTTCTTTTTCGAGATGATTCACAGAGGAGTGGTGCCAACGGTTGTAACTTACACAGCGTTAATTAGTGGGTATTGCAATGAAAAAGAGTTACATAAGGCTTTTAGACTGTATCATGAGATGACAGGGAAGGGCATTGCACCGAATGTATACACCTTTACTGCACTTATATCTGGGCTTTGTCAAGTAAATATGATGACTGAGGCTAATAACTTGTTCAATGAAATGGCTAGACAGAAGATTATACCAAATGAGGTGACTTACAATGTTGTGATTGATGGCTATTGCAGGGAAGGAAACACACCAAAAGCCTTTGAATTGCTCAATGAAATGGTAGAGAAGGGTCTTGTTCCAGATACATATACCTACAGGTCTCTAATAAGTGGTCTTTGTTCTAGTGGTGGGGCATCCAAAGCCAAAGTTTTCATTGATAATCTTCACAATGAGCATCGTAAGTTAAATGAGATTTGTTACAGTGCACTTCTCCATGCCTATTGTAAAGAGGGGAGATTGAAGGATGCATTGAATGCCTGCTGTGAGATGGTGAATAGAGGTGTGGACATGGACCTTGTGTGTTATGCTGTACTTATAGATGGTAGTATGAGGGAACATGATATAAAGGCTTTCTTTGGTCTTTTGAAGGATATGCGAGATCAAGGATTAAAGCCTGATAATGTAGTATATACAAGCATGATTGATGGGCATAGTAAAGCAGGGAATCTAAAGGCGGCATTTGAGCTTTTGGACATAATGGTTGAAGAAGGATGCACTCCTAATATTGTAACATACACAGCCCTGATAAATGGTTTGTGCAAGGCTGGATACATGCATCAGGCTGAGCTTCTTTGCAAGAACGTGCTGGTTAATGATTCTCCTCCAAACCACGTCACTTACGGTTGTTTCCTAGACCAACTTACAAAGGAAGGGGACATGGAGAAAGCTTTAGAGCTTCATAGTGTCATGCTTGACGGGTTGTTGGCGAATACTGTTTCGCATAATATACTTGTCCGTGGCTTCTGCAAATTGGGTAAGTTTGAGGAGGCAACCTGCGTTTTAGATGGAATGGCAGCGAATGGTATTTTCCCAGATTGCATCACATATTCAACCGTCATCTATGAGTATTGCAGAAGGGGTAATTTACCGGAAGCTATCAAGTTATGGAACACTATGTTAAGTAAGGGTCTCAAGCCTGATGTAGTAGCATACAACTTTTTGATGCATGGTTGCTGTCTTGCTGGAGAAATAGGGAAGGCTTTTGAATTGAAGGATGAAATGATGAGAAGGGGTCTAAAGCCAACGAGAGTGCAACGCAGTGGACTAATTCACAGAGACATCTAAAAGAGTTTATACAGATTGTTATGCTTGTAGATTAGATTAGCTGTGTAATATGTGTTAATCTCGATTAGGATGACTTAAAAGCTGGCCATAGGATCATTAGAGAAAGAGTTGCTGGCGCACCGTTAAGTGTTCTACACTAGAATTTAGTTCAGAGCACTAGAGGAAGCATATTTTTGTATTGAAAATGCTCTCTTGTAATTTGTAAATAGATTGTTTCCTAGTAATTGAGTTGGCCTCCACTAATTTCTTTGTTATTTTACATCTCTTTTTATTGTTTTTCATTGTGTAATATTAAAATGCTTTGGATTTCGTTAATTAGAAAATAGTTTCTTTTGACATAAAAGTAAATTTGCAATTCTTCTTAAACCAACAAAATATAGAAAGTTAGATGCGGTCATCACACAAAATATCGTATTATACAAAATATAGAAAGAAAGACACAATTAGGACAAAATTAGCACAACACATGTATACAATAATAATACATTTGGGACAACACATATACACAATACTTATAGATAAATGAGTAAAATTGGCACATGTCTTATATTAACATTGTTATCATCTATTAATGATAGTGTTAGGAGTGTCATAAATATGTTGATATTTTGTAAGGTTATAATATATCTTATTATAAATGAAGGTAAAAGTATAATTAATATTAGGTAAAATATATATGACCTCCTATAGTTTTTCATTTTCTTCATTTACTTTCTTAAACTTTTAAATTTATCATATAATCTCTTAACATTTAATTAAGTTATTACAAGCTCTTTACTGTTAAATTATCATTTTATTTATCTTATAAAACAATACATCTTCGACCTTGGAAACACTTAAGCTATGTTTGGTTGGACGTAATGTATTTAATGGAATGAAATGATTTATAATGGAATGGAATATAAATGGATGTAATATTAGAAAATTGTTGTTTGGGAGGGATGAAAAGATTCATAATGTAATATAGTAAAATTTTATTTATTATTTTACATTCCATCCTAAACCTCCATAAATCAGAGGTTGTTTATTTTTACTGTTTATAATTGAATAAGATGTAATGTGAAACTATCTTCTTCTATCTTATCCCACTTAATTTCATTATAAACCATTCTCCCAAACGATGGCATAATATTCCATTCCATTCCATTATATTAGTAACCACCCAACTAAACACAGTCTTAGTAATTTGATCGGACCAGCCCCTTATCCGGAGTACCAAAGTTGTTTCGTTGTTTAAAGAATTGTTATATACTGGGTATGTAGACTCTCTTTGTCCACCAAGGGGTAACTGAAAGAAAAATACTCAAAATATAAAAAATATATAATTAATTAAAAAATAAATCTCCGTTTTTGCTTTTAAAGGCAATGATGTTATGACATACAATTCAATTTAAAAAAATCACATTTTTCGACATGAGAATAGAACATCTCATCTTTAGCCTTTTCACATTATTTGAGTGGGACTCAAATGTGGAAAAGTCCATATCACAAGCATATTAAAGAATAGGAACTAGGATTAGATGTTCTAGCCTTTAAGGATGATTCGTAAAGTTTCATATATCCTTTGTGCTAAGTTAGTGATCATGACTATTAACAAGGATGAAATTGTTACGTTTTGTTTTTTTTGTGAAATGATTTTGTGATTGAAATATTTCTTTTAATTATTTCCGATAGGGATATTATTCAAATCAATTTTTATAATTAAAACATGTTTAATTGGCTTACCTGTTTTGCCTACTATTTTCAAATAATAGAAATGAAAGATCTATATAATTTGGATTTTAGATTTACATGGTGACTTTGCAATGATTGAATCGTATTCCTACATTCTCCAAGATTGGTATGTTGAATTAGTTATTTTCCCGCAGTATGAATTTGTATGATTACATTATATGGATTGTGATTTCTTTTAATACAAGATTTCTATGAGAGGGAGATGTACTCGTGAAGTAAAGGTGATAACTCCTAGTCTGTCATCTTTCTTTCAATTTACATTTCCTCGAGATGTTTCATTGGACAACTAGCATTTGTGATTATTACAAACTTGTGGAGCCACTAAAAGTAAAAGACCACACCAAAAATTCAAACTTAATCAATCTTAAAAAGAAAATTTTTCTTTCTTTCTCTTATTTTCTTATATGCTTGATATGTGAAATTTGTGATGTATAATGTATAGAGAGAGGGAGATGTGAGAGATCACAATTCAAAAGAATAGAATGGTCTTAATCATGTTATGAACACTGTACTGACCTTGGTATCGGATTGGATTCTGGTACGATATTGTACTGGTACAGTCAATATTAGATATTGTTTTGGGCAATTTTTTAAATTTATAAAATAGTCCCTGAATTTTTAAAAATTACAAAATAGTCCATTAATATATTGTACTCTATACTTTATAATTTTACATTAACCCTTTCTCCAAAAATTGTAATAATAAAAATTTAAAATAACAACAATTTATTTATTTTTATTAACATTAATTTTCAGATATTCCACATAAAAATAATAACTACAATTAATATAAAAAATATAATTATCATAAAAATATAAAATTAAAAATAATACAAAGTATTTAAAATATTACAATTTCATTATATAATAAATAATAATTATATCAAAACATCAAATAAAAAGAACAATAAATATACATAACTCTTTAACTATTACAATTTACAACAAGAGTTCGTGATGAGGAAACAAGCAAATAGAATTGAACACTGAAACAAAAGCATTTACAATTATATTGTATATACATAATTTAACATATACATCAAATATAAGTAAAATTAAAAGAAGAGGAGAAGCAAAAACCTAGAATTTTATTCAATCATCTACAAGGGGATATCCGTTATAACTGCATTGACCTCAATTATCATTTGATACAAAATTCTCATCATTGAGAGGAGTCTCATCATCATCATCATTCAAATTCAATGCACCAAAAGACATGTTAGTACTTTCCCATTCAAAATTATCTTCTAAGTCACTCACATCTACCAAACTCAGTTCCTCAGAAACCCAATCCACCAAAAGATCAATATTATCAATACAAATTGGATCTACTGAACTACTTATTCTATTAAGAGTCCTAGTAAACAATAAATTTTAATTATTAAAAAATTATTTAAAAAATTAATAATGATAATAACATATCTTTCTCGAAGTTTTAAATTGTAACGAACGAAGACCAACTTATTCAATCTCTTGTGCTCCAATCTATTCCTTTTCTTAGAATGGATGAATTTAAATTTACTCCGATTCCTTTCATAGCCTGTTGCACTCACACATTGACTTAGAATTCGATTTGCAAAATTTTGTAATTTTAGAACACCAGTTCTGAATTGATCCCACCAAAAAACTGAGTCGTAAGACCACAAAATAGCATTATAAACAAAATAAAGTGATAATTAATTTTCAACAAGTAACAAAAGTGAAAAAAAAATACCTAGAGAAAGTTTTGTTCTTTGTCGAATAGCAATTGACATCCTAAAATCTCCAGAAGACTACTTATAAAGCTCTATTTGTGAGCTCAGGAGATCTTACATCATTTTATGGGCAACAACTATTGTAATAGTTAATAGCATTCCTCTATTAACTTCAACTCTTTTTGTAAAACCTGGTTTGAAATAGACACTAGGATTCAAAAATGCCCCGGCTGCAAATAACAAAGAGTAAAGTTGTCTTTCTTATTCATCATTAATGACTGCAAGATAAGATATAGACAAAGAAGACCAATTTTTCATATTAGCCTTGATTGCTTCCTTCGCCCTCTCCATGTTATAAAAAAAAACTCATTGTTGCCTTTTCATCACTATCAACCAAACGAAACACCCTCATCAAAGGCTAATAAACTCGAACAATAAATTGGCATTGGGACCAAAATTCAGTATCTTCAAGTATAATTCTGAAAACATCCAATCCAACATTAGATCTAGCATACTGAGATGCAACCCACTTATCATTTGCAAACATCTGTCTCAACTCTTTCTTCATCATAACAAAATACTGAAGTGATAAAAAATTCGTTATAAATCTTGTAACAGTAGGATAACACAAATTTATACCATTGGTAAAATCCTTTCTAATTAAATTTAAGATCCATGCACAATTATAGATGAAATTGTTCACCTTTTGGCTTTCTGTACAGTATTATCAATAATAGGAAAATACTTAACATCCCTTATATTTTTCAGCATTAAGTCAATGCAATGTGCAATACAAAGAGTACAAAAAGAAAGAATTATACTTGTTTTGTAACCTTCTTCCTGCCGCTTTATAAGCAGAATCATTGTCAGTAATGAACTGAACAATATTTTCTAGCCCTAATTCATTTACAATTTCATCGAATATTTCAAATAAAGTATCAGTATTCCTAACAAGGCGAGATACATCAATAGACTTCAAAATATTGAGCCCTTTGCTGAATAAACTAAAAAAATTAATAATAAGCTCATATCTCCTATTTGTCTAACTATCACACATGATTGAACACACATAAGTAGCTCAATCCATTCTTTTCTTTTCTAAATATCTTTTAATTTCAAAAACTAAGCAACTCAAAAGTTTACCTTTGTAGCCATCAATAGAAGGAGCTTTGTATCTAGAAACATAAAAGGCTATAACATCTACCATAGGCTGATAATAATAAGATTGGAAAACATTGAATGTTGCACCTGTATCATACTACCATTTAGCCATTATCATACTTACATTGTGAGTCACTTCTCTTGATTGCATGACACTATGAATTAAAGGTTGACTCTTGAAGTTGTTCATGGTACAAAAAAAATCGTCATCTGCCTTCTTATTTTCCTAACGTCAAGTCTAGATGTAACATTCACTTCTTACTAGGAAGGAACACTACCACTACCACTACCACTACCACTTTCAACATTTCTACTATCATCATGAATACCAACAAACAAACTTCTACTACCAATTTCATAATTCAATCTCTCCCTTTTATCTTTCTAGTGTTGATATTCTTCAAGCAAAGTTTTCATTTGTCACTTCAAATCATGACTTACTTTTTTATAGGATTTCACATCTCTTTTAACCCCAACTAAATGCTTATTAATCAGGTGATTTCTTTACCTTTCAAATGCTTGTTACAAAAAAAAACAAATATTATGATTTTGCATACCGAGGACCAATGCAGCATGAACCCAAGCTGGATCATTGTATCTTCTTGAAGCGGTTAAATGTTCAGGAATACTTGAACTTTCTTCAATTTGTCTGTAAAAATAAATGAAGACATATATCAAAATAAATGAAGACATATATCAAAATAAAGAATACATAATTTCATTATCAACTATTATCACAAATATGTATTGTTTAACTCAAAAGTCCAAACTAACACAATTACACAATATGCATGTCCATCTTATATAATATAACTCATTTTGTATGATTATATCATACACAATTCAATTTCATCCTACACAATTCAATTTTATCCAACATAATTCACCAATAAGTCAAAAACTAACAATTCAAGTACTCAACATACACGATTACACAATACACATGTTCATCTTGTATAAAATAACACATTTTGCATGATTACAAAATTTAATTTCGTCCAACACAATTTACCATAATTAAAAACTAACAATTCAAGCATTCAACATACATAACAACACAATACACTTAATAGTCATCAACTTGAATATGTTTGAAGACAAATATAAAAATGTACATGTATGAAGTGAATTGAACTTAATAAATAAAGAAAATTTATTTTCATTATGTATGACTTAAATATGAGCTTAGTTTATATAGATGATATTTTGATATTTTCATCTTCGACGAAACAACATCTTTAACATATTAAGGTAAGCAAATGAGATGAAATCAAACTAATGATTCTTTCGCACTTCACATCAAGTTCTAATCGAAGATTTCTTTAACAAATTTTTATGGTTCATGTCATCGTATACATTCTTAAAAATACCTAAGTTGGGGCTGTTTAATTAATTAATTATCTTCCATTAATCAATTGATGTTCCACGTAGAGATAAATGTAGGATAAATGGTAACATGATTTTTTTATAATTAAACTATTTTCTAACAAAATATATCTTTTCATCAAATTTTGTTATATTATAATCCTAATATAACATAATCTAATATTTTATACAACAATCAATTGTATTTATTAAAAATATATGAAGTAAAATTTTGTCCCCCTCTTTTTTTTTTTTTTTGGTCTCTACCTTCAGTGTGATATAGGACCTAAAAAAGGAGAATAAAAGATCTAAATAATGGAACTAATTATTTAAGAGTCATTAATTTAAAATTTTGTAGGTTAAGACCTAAGTCACAAGAAAATGAATTGTAATCCATTTTAATTTTAAAGTTAATGGTTGGTTAAAGTGAAAATATGCATGCATTTATAAACTCAAAATTTTCAAATCTCAACTTAAACTATTCACAATTCGACACATTGAACACAACCATTCACAATTCTAACCATTCACAAATGCAATTCAGAAGAAAAAAAAGAAACTGAAAACATACCCCAAAAAATCACAATTTCAATTTGGGTTGATGGGTCAGAAACCATATTTGAAAAATCTGGTTTCACTTTAACAACGATGGTGGTGGACTGGTGGAGGAGAGTAGCTAATGCTCTGTTTGGTTCGATGGTTTGTAATAGAAGGGGATGGAATGTAACACAGTTCCATCGTTTATTTGGAGGTTTTATAATGGAAGGGAATGGAATGAGAGGGTTTCAGAGGTTACAGGTTTACGTTCAATTCCATCGTAACAGTTAAAAATATCAAACCCCCGATTCAGGGGTTTTCGGATGGAATGTAAACTCACTACTTAATATACCTTCGTCCCTACCAACAAAGACAGACGTTGTCGAGTCGAGAGTTGATTGTGCATAGGCTTCCGTCGTCGACAACATAGGTATC
>JAOQMM010000008.1:22208991-22221402 GCA_027563515.1 Erythroxylum platyclados | reverse complement strand
TCACAGGCTCGATATGGACCCGGTCGACACTGATTGGAATCTATTTTCTACCTGAACTTCGACCCATTAATTTAGATCATTTAGTGGGCCACTTTATTATCTTTATCCAGATCAAATTACGTAACTTAGCCGATAATTTATTTAAAAACCGAAAAATACAATTAATGGTTGTCCAACTTTATGACAAAAGACAAAATTGTCCTTAAATGACAAAAATGTCTAACATTATTAATTTGAGTGTTATATTCAATATTTAATTGATTTGTTTTTTTGTAATATAAAAAATTATCAATTTTTTTTAATCTATAGTTAATTGTACTTTGTAAAAAAATTCTCATAAGTGTGGAACATATTTCTTAGTAATAATTTTCCCAAATATTGATAAAAATTACAGTATTATATGTAAATACAAATTCTTTAGATAAATTTACTAATCTTTTAATGACTTATTAAGGTTAATCTTGGACAATAAATATTAATATACATTAACAACAACAACACCCAGTGGGAGTTCCGCTGAGATTCGAGGTCTGAGTAGGTTCGGTAGTATACAGTCTTGCCTCTATCTAGTAGAGAGGCTATTTATGATAAATCCACATGCAAGAACGATAAATATTAATATAACAACAATAAAAAATTTAATTTAAATCAATACAAACCTATATTTTAGCAAACATTTCATGAAGTAGGATTCTGAACAATTACTTTTCTTAGTAATGACTTTAAAAAATTACCCAAGTGATGTTGAAGGAAAAAAAAAATCATCAAAGGACTAACCTCAATCGGATTCATATGATGCAATAATGTATCAAAGTATTCGGGTCGGGTCAAGTGGCAAAATGATCCGAGAGTCACAGAACCGAAAGCCTAAGGACAATCTCGTAAATTTTGAACGAGCCCTGCGCTTCAATAACCTTCCGTAAAGTCCCAAAACCCTACACTTCTGTCATTCAGCTCATCATCAAAGACAGCCGCCGTTCCTAGTCTCAGGTATCTCCTATGTATTTCTCCGCTTTTTTATTTGTTCTTGTCGAAACAAGATCCTAATTGTTTGAATCGGACCTCTTGTAACTTTTGTGGAAGTCTGGATCTAATAATTTCTTTTCTCGACGACGTTTACTTATGAGGCAATCCCTTTACTTGTACGCTAGTGTGGGTTGATTCTGAAGACTTTTCAATTTTAGCTATTAGGAGTTACGTGACATGTAATGCGTTTCTTTTGAATTGAAATGGGTCTCTGATGCACATTGACTTCGTTTGAGATTGTTTTGCCAACTTGTATATGTCTGTATGTGTGGTCGTGGTGCATCTCTTTTTGTTTTTGACCTTAGACAATGTATTGAACTACGGGCGATAATATTTAATCTATTATTGTGGGGTGTTTTGCTTTGGCTTTTTTTTTTTTCACGTGACTGAGAATGCTGACTTGATGTTTGCTGTGACATCTTTCAGTAGTTTGGATTTTTGAAGAATGGTGAGGGTTAGTGTTTTGAACGATGCTCTTAAAAGCATGTATAATGCCGAGAAGAGGGGGAAGCGACAGGTCATGATCAGGCCATCCTCAAAAGTGATCATCAAGTTTCTTTTGGTCATGCAGAAGCATGGTTTGACTTCTAATTCATATGATCATAGCTGAAATCTGTTGGAAACAATTTTGGTTGTTTGCTCACTAGATTGCTTTGCAGGTTATATTGGAGAGTTTGAGTATGTTGATGATCACAGAGCTGGAAAAATCGTTGTGGAATTGAATGGAAGGCTAAACAAGTGTGGCGTTATTAGTCCCCGCTTTGACGTTGGAGTCAAAGATATTGAAGGTTGGACTGCTAGGCTTCTGCCTTCGAGACAGGTTAGTTGTACTTCCAAATTCACTATCTGCTGCTTTTGGATCATGCTAGATAACTTTTAAGGCAATTGGGAAATAGCCTTACCAAAGGAATTCTCATCCATATTTGGTGTGAATAAGTTGTGAACACTTGGTGATTTTAAAATGTATGACTGACATTCATGTTCTGCGTTAATCTATAAATATACAGATTTTCTTTTGATTCAATGGGATCTTGGTTAGTTGAACTCTATTTGCGTGCCGATCTATCTTCGAAAGCTTTTCAACTGGAATAAGTTATTGCCCTTTGTATAAGTTGATCAGATGATATTGCTAGAGTTTGTATTCTTGGAAACCTATTTCACTTTTCATGCTCATTCAATAGCAGTATGTGTTTTCAATTTTTTAAGACCCAAAGTACACTGATTTCGTAATATCTTTGATTTCGGCAATGTTTTTATGTTCATTCAACAGCAATTTCTGTTTAAATTCCTAGAGGACCATCTAATGTTCCCTTGAACTTGTGCAGTTTGGCTATATTGTATTGACTACGTCTGCGGGTATTATGGATCATGAAGAAGCTAGGAGAAAGAATGTTGGTGGTAAAGTGTTGGGCTTTTTCTATTGAAGAATGTCTCTGAGACCAAATTTTGTCTTACTCCTGGAAAGTTAATGACCTGCTGAATTTCTCTTTTACGGATTATGCAATCTATTTGTTGGTTGGTAATGATTTAAGATTATGTACTGTTAAATTGGAGATTATAAGTTTAAAGAATTATCTATCAAAAGATTAGTTCTCTTTTTGTTTTGATATGCGTAGTTTTGCAATGTATTCTGCAATGTATTCTTACTAGAGACGTAAAGATGGAATGGTCGAAAAAGATGGTATAGGTAGAATAGAAATGCTGATGTGGTATATCCCCGTTTAATTAATTTTCCAATAATTCTAAAAAATATCTATCTTCTTCGTCGTTTTTCGTAACCCTAGCTTTTATTGTCTCTTGTAACCCTAGCTTTTGTCGTCTCGATGATAAATAGATATTTTTGTATACTTAACGATTTCTCTCTCTCTCTCTCTCGATTGAAAGTTTGGTTGAGGCTTATCGAATTGAGTCTGAGCGTTTAAGTCGGAGGATTGTTGATCTTATGAATATTTTTTGTTAAAGAGAAAAACAAAGAACAGGGGAGAGAAAAAGAGAGAAGAATCCAAAAGGAAGAGACAAGGAGAAGTAATATGCAAAGAGAGAGAGGCAAATAGTTAATTCATATTTTTATTCTCTTATGAAATAATTACAGGATTATTTTTAAATTTTTTATACTACCCATAGTTGCATTTCCGACTGTATAATTGCTGTAACATTCAATCGCCTTTGCTGTGATGTGTGAAGTTTTGATTTGGATCAGTAGGATTTGCTTCGAAAATTGAAGAAGACCATAGAAAGTGCATTCATTAGCAGCATTGATCATATAATTGCGGAATGGAGTTCACAAGACTTGGATGTAAGCTTGATCCATTTCTAGCTTATTTGAAGTTTGAGCAATGTTATGTGGTCTGTGGATTGACTTAATAATTGATGTACTTGCTTTGGTGATACAAAACTCTTTTTGCCCAAGATTTTACTGTTATATTATTTATAAGTTAATTGATGGTTAAAATTTTTTAGGAATTTAAAATAATTTTATTCTTATTAATAAATATACGTAATTTTAATTTTCTCAAATTTGTTACTAGAGTTCATTATTCCATGTTAAGTACACATAGAAGTGAAAGTTATATATACATAAGACTGGAGTCTACTAACAATTTTCTAAAAGTTTTAACTTACTAAATGTTTTATTTCTTGAATGTTTATTTTAAATATTTCTAAACTATTAAGATTGAATTTGAATGTTCTAAAACACGTATTCTAATAAGTAACTTGCACTATTGACCTCTTGCATTTATGTAAAAAGGTTTGTATCGTTAGTTTTATTGGTTTATCAAATTTTTGTAACACGTAACATGAGCTTTAGTTATATGTCCTAGATCGAACGTAAAAGGAAAATAACGAAGAAATGCGGAAAATACCTAATTTCAATTCTATAACTTTAAACGAGTTTTTTGAGGCTGAAACGAGTGTGAATCTACTGACAATTTCACGGGATCTACTCACCAAAATGTGGTCAACATCTTTCTACAATTTTCTCAAAATGTGAACCTCTGAATGAGTCAGAGTAACTTTACGGTCACGAATGACATGAGCAATTGTAGGAGACCTTATTCTCTTTATATAACTTCAATATTGGGTTTCCCTATCACATGCCTAATATGAGTATAGTCCACACTGATCGAGGTCCAATTTTTCACCTAGATTTCGGCCCATTAACCTAGATCCTTTATTGGGTCACTTTATTATCTTTATCCCGATCAAATTTACGTAACTTAACCAATAAGTTATTAAAACCGTTAAAATACAATTAATTGTTGTCCACCAAATGGGAAAATATCCAACATTCTCTTCCTTGGACAATAATTAATTGCATTATTAACTCAAGTTTAAAACTAGTTCAAAAATACAGTTAATTCACGTTACTGTATTAGCTGACCAGGTTTAAAAACAAAAACCTTTGATCCAAAGATAACTAAAGTCTATCATTCTGTCTCACAAGGTTTTCAATACCGAAAGATATCAAACACACGTGTCATGTGTGACACAGGTCCAATATAATCACGCATATCTAATATCTCATTAACATGAATGAGAAAATGAAGTGTGACAAACTAGGATGATACTTGTATGATCTATATGTATCATTTTTCTATTTATAGGTCCCGATTTTTCTAAACTTTATGCAAAATTGCATATGCAAAATTGCACTAAAGAAATCTTGTTTTCTCTTATCGAATGCTAAACTGCATTAGAGAAAACATTTATGTTCTTTCACTGAATGCTAAACTGCGTTTGAGAACCTATACGAGATTAAAAAACTTATATCCCCTATGTCATGTCAAATCCATGGATATACATATTAAACTGTATGTGTCCTAATGATATGGGTTCAAGGTCAATTTGTATATATGCCCAATGACCTTTAAAAATACTTAAGATCGGCACAGATCTTAAGACTTTCATTTGTATTATGACAACGTATAATAATATGTATGATTGAGGATAAACGATGATCATCTTTATTGATTAACCGCCATATTGCCATCATACATTAAAATGTAGAAACATATAAGGAGCAAACATAATGATCCCTAATTAACAACGTCTAAGGACTTCAATACACTTGTATTATATATATGTCTTTCAAACACATGTGGGCGAAGTCCTTTAGTTAAAGGATCATCTAACATTTCTTTAGTCTTTAAATGCTCTACCTCAATATTACCTTTCTGTATCAACTCCTTTATGGTCAAGTATTTGACCTCCAGATGCTTAGACCTTGTGATATTCTTATTGTTGTTACTAAACAACATAGTAACAAGATTATCACAATACAACCGAATGAGTCTAGCCACTAAATCAACCATAAACAACTCAGAAATCAAGTTTTTGAGCCAAGCTACCTATGAAGCAACCCCATAGTATGCAACAAACTCTGAATGCATAGTCGAGGAAGTCACTAATGTCTACTTGACACTCTTCCACGATACTGCACCATCCGCTAACATAAAAACGTAACCTGAAGTGGACTTTCTATCATCCAGACATATAGCAAAATTTGAAGCTATATACCCCACGAGGTTTAGATTGTTGACCCTTTATATGTCAACATATAATTCTTGGTTCCCTTTAAGTATCTCAACACTCTCTTGACTACATTTTAGTGATCTATCTCTAGGTTAGCCAAATATCGACCCAACAGTCCAACGGTAAATGCAATGTCCGACTTAGTGTACACCTAGGCATACATTAGGCTACCAACCACATTAGAATATGGAACATTCCTCATAGCCTCTCTCTACTTTATTTTTTGGACATTGTGCCAAAGATAATCTCTCACTATGAGGGATAGGTGCTATAATAGGTTTATAATTAGCTATATTAAACCGTTATAACACTCGCTCAATGTATGTACTCTGCGAGAGGCCTAATAAGTATTGAGATCTGTCAAGGTGAATCTGCATACTTAGGATAAAAGATGCTTCACCAAGGTTCTTCATGTCAAAAAGCTTGGCCAAAAGTTGCTTAAACTCATGCAACATGGTCAAGTCATTCGACCCAATCAATATATATCATTCACATACGACAATAGGAAGATAAATTTACTCTCCTTAACCTTGTAGTACAAGCATCCTTTAACTTTGTTTTCCACGAAGCCAGAAGAGGTTAGAACCTCATCAAACTTAAGGTACCATTGTCTGGAAGCTTATTTCAAATCGTATATCGATTTCTCAATTTGCAAACCTTGTTAGTCTTTCCTTGATCCTAAAATCCTTCAGGTTGCTTCATATAGGCTTCTTGATAAAGGTCACCATTTAGGAAAATGGTTTTAACGTCCATCTAATGCAGCTCCATATCATAATGAGCTACTATTGCTATGATCACTCTAAATGCATCCTTTGAGGATACGATAGAGAAGGTAGCATTAAAGTCAACCCCTTCTCTCTGAGTGAACCCTCTAGCAACCAACCGAGCCTTAAACCACCCAATTTTACCTTGATTGTCCTTCTTGGTTTTGAATAGTCGTTTACAGCTTACATGTTTGCAATGTTGAGGCAAATCAACCAACTCCCATACCTTGTTATGTTTCATATATTGCAGCTCATCACTTATTGGATCCCACCACAAATTTGCATGGGGTCTAGAAACTTTTGAAAAAGTAATTGGATCTACAACATGTCTAATATTATAATTTTGTTCACCCAAATAGACTATGTAATCAGATGAGATAGCAGGTCATCTTACTCTAGTAGATCTCTGCAACTACATTGGTTCTTGTACCTCAGGAACCTTTGTTTGTATAGGTATGGGTTTCTGTTCCTGCACAAGCATAGTACTAAGACCTTGATCCAGAGGACCTGACTATATGAGTGACGGATACGAAATAATTGTAGTATCTGTCCTGCTATCATCTGAAGGGTGAGAGGGCCCATCCTCATCATAGACATCATATTCTAGAAACTTAGTTGTCTGTAATTCTACTATTCTGACTGCCTCCTTCTCTACAGTAGAATTTGTAGCCTTTAGAGTGGTCGAGATATCCAACTAAATAGCAACAAGTAGAATGAGCATGCAATTTGCTTTCATAAGGATTATACAACCGTACCTTAGTAGGGCAGGCCCATACATGAATGTGTGCAAGGTTGAGTTTTCACCCATTCCAGATAATTAGGTAGGTTAGTCTTGCTCCGCATTAACTTCATCATGTCTTTTAGGGTGCAGTTATACCTTTCAGCCACAACATTTTGCTCAGGACTACTTGGTATAGTGAATTGAGTCACTATTTTAATTGATTTCACATGTCTGACAAACAGACCTTTTTGTTGTCCTGAAACACCATGTTTGTCATAATACTTTCCTCCACGGTCAGATCTGACAATCTTGATGGATTTTCCCAATTTTAGTCAACCTACCTTGCAGCAGTTAACACATGTTTCCAGATCATCACAATCTAGAGTTGGGAGAATGTTTTCCTTTATCAATATCTCAACTTTATCTTTGGAAATGTGGCCTAAGTGTTTATGTCACAACATGTATGACTTTTCCTTTATTAGGGCTTTATTTTTCATGACCTGTTCGGCAAGATATGAAGAAGTATACATCTTATTCAAGGTAAGACACATTCTACATAAACCATAAGACAAGAAGGTTGTACCAATATGTTTTCTATTAAACAACAACTATGCAACAAAATCATTAACTACAAAAATTTAACCTTCTTTGTCCAAAATCGATACAAAGATCAAATAAAAAATGTGTCATGTAAAACCAAAATGAACCTTATAGCAAGGTTCATACATACATTCCCTACAAATATTACATTCACTTCTTTATTATTACTAACCATCAGTTTTTCCTCCTCTTTAGTTGGCTTTCTTCTGGATATGAATCCCTACATCGTGGAGGCAACATGATTAGATGCTCCCCAATCTAGCCACCAAGAGCCGGATGTGGTTATAGAAAAATTAGATTCATAAATTGATAAGCCATGGAGTTACCTGACGATTTCTGTCTTTCTTTCTAGGCCTTATACCTCTGGCAATCTCGCTTTTTATATCCCTTCTTTTGACAGAAGAAGCATCTCATATTCTTTATGTCCATAGGACCTTTACCAGCACTAGATTGACCAACATCAACATTCAGAGAAGATTAGACTTTCTACCTTTATACCTTTAGGGCTTAACTTTCTTTTCTCCCTTGGTTGCTAACAGGACTGTATGAGGAGTGTTCTTTAGCTTCTCCTCCTTTGTAACACAATGGGCAATCAAAGCATTGAAGTCCCATTCCTCATCCTGTGAGTAATATGTCGTCACTAGAATACTAAACTCTAGAGGGAGTGTGCTTAGAGCCTGGTGAACTATGTAGATGTCTGGAAGAGGAATATTCAGCGCCTTCAACATGGTCTGGAGATGGACCATTCTTGATATGTACTCCCTCACTTCCCCTTCTCCAGTGCACCTCATGGAGAATAATTCTTTCATCAAGGCATATATCTTAGCATTAGTCGAGACCGTGTACCTCTGGGAGACATTATCAAGAAACTCCCACATTATGTTTGTCTCTAAAAGTCCACTAAGTAGATGGCTAGAAATGGATCTCTTAATGGTCATGCAACATAATCTGTTCGACTGATCCTAGGCTGCATAGGCTACTTTATTAGCTTCCAAGCTGCTGGATGTAGGTGGAGATAGCCTATCCATACGAATGACCATGTCAATATCTACCATCTACATTGCAATCAATGTATCCTCTATCCACTTCTTCAAATTGAAACTAGTCAGGGTTTCAATGCTGACACTGATATCGTTGACGAAAAAGGTGACTGTAAAATGACAATGTAATAATCAGCACAAATACAAGATAACAACGATACTCAAAGCCATAAAATAGTATATGTACTAAGAATCTGATTACACATATTATGAAACACCTTTGGGCTGAATGCATAATACATGCAACCAGACCTCCATATAAAAGTAATTAGAGTACACACCATCAACTATCAAGACACTACCACCTTTGGGTGAATAGATCATTTAAGTAATGATTTTCCTCTATCTAATGTCTTTATGCTCATCTTAAAATCCTATGTAAGGTCAATACCTTTGGGCAGAATAACCAAACATAAGATAAGATCAGAGACATCCCCCAATAATGCTAAAAACATTATCTTTAAACTTTATTTGAGACTTTTATCGGGAAAAATCTCAATCAAAGCGATTATCGTGCATTATCGAACACTGAACCTACAACACAAGATACGAAAACCTCAAGTGTCTCCCTCATGTCAAATTCATAGCACGAAAATTCACTCAAAACTGGCCTTAGAATGCCTTATTCCTTTTTTTTGAGTGAAATTACCAATGTAATAAATCCAGAAAAATTAAAAACTCACTTTATGAATTTTTCGAACTTGGAAACTAACCCAAAATAACCTTGGGCATCTTTACAGAGATTTTTAAATTTTTGAGTTTTTTTTTTGTGGTTGACGACCGTCATTATAGTGCTGACGTCAACGCGACAATGTAGCATTGACGTTAGCATAACATTGTAGCATTGTCACACGCATCACAAGTGCATCGACTCACTCGGATCACTGATGGCCCGTGTGGCGCACGCGCCATACGCATAGAAGCGCCTGTCAATTTATCGGGACAGGTGGCAGGCGTGTGCGATGCACGTGCCTACCCTGTTGCCTTTGGTTGGTAATCGGGTTTGTGTAACATGTGCCACATGCGTCCTTCATCCCGCATTGCCACTTGTCGCCACCCGTTTAACTTTTGCATCTCACGCGCCTGCTAGACCATCTCCCCTCGTGCACTGTGCACGCATTGTGTGGGTGTACCTCAAGCGCCCGATGGTCTCCGTAGCCTGCGACAATTCGGGCAATTTTCTGTGTGTTTGGGCCGATTTTTCGCTCTCCCAGGCTCATTTTTTATCTTTTTTTCAAGGCTAACCACATGTATCACACTTTAAAGCATCAATATGCAAGAAAAAACTGAAAAACAGAACTTTATTATCCAAAACCCTTATAGAGAAAAACAAAAAATCCTTTGTTTTTAACCACCCGATCATGTAACCGCTCTAATACTATGTGTAACACGTAACATGAGCCTTAGTTATGTGTCCTGGATCAAACGTGAAAGGGAAATATCAAAGAAATGTATAAAATACCTGATTTCAATTCCATATGGTCAGTATTACAAGGTTTTAGTTAGAAGTTTAACAATTCTTACAGATATAGAACAACAATAATAACAACAACAATAGTACGCAGTCTTACCCCTAATTAGTAGAGAGGTTGCTTTAAAAATTGTTACAGACAAAAATAAATAAAGTTTGAAGCTGATTCCAACTGATACCATTCATAAATGACAGTGATATAATTAAGTTTTTAGATTGCAAGTAACGTGAGAGTCGGTAAAGATAAATGAGCTTCTTATGTCTAGATTATCAAGAAGGGTCCTTGCACGTTCGAAGGCCCTAATGGAAATAGTGAAAGATCACTCCTCATGTGTACGGTTGTTGACATCGTCTACGAACCCAAATTGGAACACATGCATACCTGATTTACCATACATAGTCATTGGAATCGACGAATTTTCCAAAACAACCGATTTCCCTAATCCTTTACGGATCATTGTAACATCACCCCTGCCTCCATTTCCATCTATGTTCTTTTGAAGATTGAACGAAGCTTAACACAACATATAGTATATACAATCAAATGTCCAAATATATAATAGCTTCATAATAGGAAATGAGATATAGATAATAAGGAAACTGAGTTAGTTCGGATGATACTCAAAACCTTGAAGAAGAAGATCGGTCATAGAAGGCAAACAATTATTAGTGTATGAAGAGGGGATTTGCTCTGCATTGGTTTTTTGTTCATTAGGGACAATTTTGCCACAATGCTCTCAACGGAATGAATTTTCACCATAGGAAACTAGTCACCATGTCGACATTCCTTGATGAATTATGTTAAGAGTTATATTCTGCAGAAGTGAATATAGAATAAAATTCAATATGTTCAATGGAATTTTCGATGATAAGTGAAAGTACTACAGTTTAGTATTTATACATCTTCAATCTACCTAATGAGATGAAAGTTACCTTATTAAAATAAAAGTAATCCATTTACCCTTTATATCATATCTATATTTTATAATTGAAAGTAGATTACACATGACCATGTTCTTGATGTACAGAAATATAGTATTATCTATATAGGCTTATATTACTATAGTTAGAAAACATAGTTAAATATTGTTTCAAACGTTTCATCAAATAGTTTGCAGGCTTTCCTGAAAGAAGCGTTAAGGGTCGTAAAAAGAAGTCAACCCATATACAACCAACAAAGGAAGACAAAAAATCATCTTCAAAACACAGCCACAAACACAACCTATACAACAAATGCAGAAAAAAGAACTCATAATAAACACCTAAAGGTATAATTAAAACTCAGCACAAGATGGATGGTTTGAAAATAGAAAAGAAGAATAATACCAACATAGTTAAGGATGCTTCTTCGACGGTGACGACCACAATACACGAGATAAGCACAAGAAAGGGAATAATGGTTATTAGATTGTGAAACATAGAATAATGTTGACGGCTAACACGAAAATGAAGAGAGGTTCGTTGTGATAGTGATAAAAACCTAATACAAAATGACCTCGTTTCTTGTTAGCTCGTACGATGTCATTTTCGATTTTGGCAGAAGAAATATAGTACAATCTTGATAGTGACAAAAAAACCGTTGCCAATTTGATTAAGTGAACAAATTTGATAATACATTAAGTTAATTTGACAAAAGTTCGTTCCGTAATTGATACAGCAATGGATCTCTCTCCGTGGCTGTTAGGGAAGAACTTGCGGCCAAAAACACTAAGGAAAAGAAGTCACTAACTCCGAGCAATTAATATCTGGATTTGAGTTATATAAACGAAAATGGTTAATGGATATTAGTTGAAAGAAAGCGGTATCGTAGAAAGAATAGATTTGGCAGTGAAAGAAGATGACCAACCAATCTATTGCTATATATATATATATATATATATTTAATCTGATAAGAAAAAAGAAGGAATGACAAGTGCTTTTAATAGTACAGCTTCAGCAAGAGCTCACAAATAACTAAAACTATTAATACATAAAGAGAAGAAAGACATGACAAAAGCTTTCCTCTTTTACATGGAACATGTTCTTGATGAGCCATAAGCATGTCAGTCTACATGCGTGCCAAAGGATCCATAGTTGCCCAACCGATGAGTGCAAGTGTAGAAGCTCTCAACGCTCGTGAATTGTACGATGATCTTCTTCTTCTTCTTCTTCTTCTTGGTCCTCATCCTCACCGTTGATCTGCAACGTGGTCATGGCTCAACCAAATGATGCCAATTCATAGCACCAACTAATGAGAAACGATGATTTGTTTAGTTT
>JAOQMM010000008.1:22184055-22207408 GCA_027563515.1 Erythroxylum platyclados | reverse complement strand
AAAAAAACTAGTGGTGAGCTATATTGAGTAAGGAAAGTAATGAAAATAGTAATTTCGCCAATATTTATGTTAAAAGTGATTTAAGAGAGACCGTCTGATACCAATTCTAAAAGTTTTTTAACAGTTGAACGACTTGAATTTGTGGGAACCCTTTGATTGAATTAAATATTGATTGGAGGGCTACCGTAGGGTTGCCGAGAGGGCTCTACTCAGGTTCCGAAAGGGGAACCCTGGGATGGGTCATTTCACTTTTGCTGTTAGTCATAGTGATAAAAGCCCCACACATTTGCTATTGGTTATAGTGACAAAAACCTTGAACTCTACTTGTTTGCCAAAATTTGACATGGAAAGACTGATATGGCAACGACATACTTCAACTGAGCAACCAAGAAGATAAAGAAAGGGGCCTGTCACTTGGAGTTTGATAAAGGAGACTTAGTGATGGTCAGTCTCCTTTCTTATGAACATGCCAAAGGAGGTATGTATAAGGGCTTGATCCGAAGGGGCAAAGGACCTTTTCCCGTGGAGAAAAGAATGGACAAGTTGGCATACCAAGTTAAGATACCTTTACACTTAGAGATTCATCTCGTGTTTCCTGTAAGTTTCCTGAAGTCTTATCATGCCGATAAGGAAAATGCAAGTAGGGGTGAATTAAGGCATGCGCCTATCGTTGTGACCACAACGTCTAACGTGAAGTGGAAGAGATCTTGGCGTATAGAACTATACTAAAGAGTGGCTCATAGCTAGTATATGACGAGTAATTAATCAAATGGAAAGGACAACTAAAGAGTCAAACTAGTTAGGAGCAAGAGTTTTCTCTTTGGCAATATAAAGACAAAATCCCAGAGTTCCACCAAGACATGACGAGGATGTTGCTGGATTACGTGGGGCATAATGTTATGTTCTACATGTTTCAAAGCTCACAAGATGAGGTTTGATCAAAAGAGTCTTTTAGAATATGGTAAAATCTTATAGGAGATTCTAGATCTAAAGCATGATAGAATCCTATGGAAGATTGTGGAAGCTTATAAAGCATTGTGAACATTATGAGACCTTATAGAAGTTTGTAGAATGATGTAGATATGTTCATAATATGCACGATGCATATAAAATAGTGTAAAGCATTATAGAAGATTGTTATAGGCTATTAGATTAAGTAAATCTTGTACGTCCATTTTAGGAAGAGACTTGTATATATACCCTTTGAGAGTTCACCTTTTTTGTATGATAGAGGAAAGAGTTCTTCAATAGAGGTGTCTTTTTATTCTCTCACATTCCTTCTTCTTTTTAGCAAGTGTTAATATAGTAAGACTGACTTGAGAGTAAGAAATTCACTTAAGTGCCGAACGAGTATTGGTTGAAGTCCAAGCCCTTTACATGATACATAGGTTTGCATGCTTCCTTAGGTTCTTTTCTTCCCTTAGAAATTTGCAGCTTCTTATATCTTGTTTTGTTTTAGTTCTTTTCTCTCTTCTCCTTTATTTCCTAAGTTTGCTTCTTTCCTTTTTTTCCCATACTCTCTACCATCCTCTTGTAACTTATTATCCTTTTGTTATTCTCTTCTTCCTTATTTTCTTCACACTTTCACATCTTTTTGTTTCACTTTCCCTTGTTTGCCTCCTTCAAATTTTCACACCTTCCATTAGCTCCTTAAAAAATATACTATAAAAATGTTAAATCACAACCAATATAACCCTTACATACATACAAAATATGGACTTTTCATCACTTAATAATAAATATTAAACGAGGTACTTAATAGATCTACACAATATTTTTAGTATTAGGGAACCTTTTGTGAAGTTTTATACAGCTTGGTCCATTCTTTGATCTATTTATCATGTAGATATATCAGTTAATCAACCAAGGGATAAGTGGTTGTACTTCATTACACTAGAAAACTTCACCGGTCTAAATAAAATAACTTCTAAATAACTAAACAAAAAGTACAAGATAATGATAGGGAAATTATATTCTAGATGTTATTATTATATGATTTCTATTAGGTGTTTACTTGCTTGATTGTTTCTAATGGTGTTTCAACCAATCTTTTTATTATTAGCCAAATAATAGTGGGAAAATTAGATTTAGAGATGACAATATCCTTGTGGGATTGACCTCTACTTTACTATTATAAGATAGGTCAACTTGTCTATTATGATAATAGAAAAAACTGCAAATAAAAACATCTTCTTTGACATAGGTTAAGAGAACTCTTACAATCGTCTTCCTTGATTGCAATTAAAGAGTAACCCTTTATAACAACAATTACTCACTCAACTAATCTAACAAATGCTTAGATACAGTTCAAAACAATATTTCTTGATCACATAATATATTGGGGATTCATATCATGCTCACGTACAAATAAATGCAATGAAACTCACTAAAAATGTTCCAGTGTATCGGGCATTTAAAGAACCAAACAAAACTTTCCTTCATATAATCCCTAATTTTCCAATCCGTTCCTCCTCCAAAGACTTTAGACATATCTCTTGCTGCAATCTCCTCTACAAAATCATTTTCAAAATTCTTGCCTTAAGACTTAAACCAAATCATTCCCAAAATTCTTGCCTTATGACTTAAACCTTTGTTGAGATCTCTAATCAATGTTACAGAGTGGTTTTATTGTAGGTAGAAATATTAGAGATAATCTACTCTTGGCTTAAGAAATCTTCAAAGACTATCACTCTAGCAAATCCATCAAAAGCTATTATAAGAAGATAAACCTCACCAAAGCCTTTGACACACTCAACTGGACATTTATGCTATACAAACTCTAGGTTTTTGGCTTTCCTTTAAATTCACTAACTGGATTTATCATGTGTGTCAACTTCCTTTTTTAGTGTCCTGATAAATGGAGAAGCTACACAAGTGTTTAAAGAAGAAAAGGGGGCTAGAGAAAGAGATCTGTTATCCCCATATCTGTTTTCATTGGCTATAAAGGCTCTCACTAGTATGATTTCCTTTCAAAGTTCACAAAAGGAGTCCTTTAGCTATCACTATAAGTGTAAAAGAATCAAGCTAAGCTCTTCAACGTGTCATTTGGTGACAACCTCCTAATTTTATGTGGGGTTGATAAAGGATCGGTACAGCTGTTGATAGACTGTTTGGAGGATTTTGTTCAATGATAAGGAAACTTTATGGGTGAAATGGATGCATGAGGAGTATATCAAAAGAGCAAATTTCTGGTCAATGAAGCCTCTCTCCAATTCATCTCAAATCACAAAGTTTATTCTAAGGGTAGTAGTAGGGAGTGAAAAAAAGCACATAACAGGAAATGGCGAGCAAACCAATTTCTAGGTTGATAACGGGGCAAATTTTTGGTCACTTTTTCTACAACCCCTTTTCTCCTCTTAAAGATAATCAGTGGATCTATCCTTTAAGAGGAGTGACTAATTTGCTACCTAGTTTTCCTAACTACCTCCTAAACCAAGATAAACCCGACAAAGTCATATGGACTACAAGATTCTTCTAAGAGGTTTTTGACATCCTTTTATGTAACATTATTCACCCATACCATGCAGGAAGTTAAATGGCACGACCTAGTTTGGTTTATAAATCATGTTCCTAAGCATTCTGTTTTCCTCTAGACGGCTTTCAAGGACATATTACTCAACCTGGAAAGAATGGGATGGGTCGGCATAAATCAATGCATTCTGTACGGTTCAACCCCCAAAAGGGACCAATTGCTATTTACATGCAATTATTCCTCGGATGTTTGGAGACATATACTGAAAAAGTTCAACTTGCAGAACAATCTCACATCCTTGGAGGAACTAACTGATTGGTTCCTAAACCTAAAAGTCAAAATATCAGTTATATGTTGATGATTAAAATAGGAATCATTTACTTCTTGTATAAATTATGGAAGGAGAGGAACTACAAAAGGTTCAGGAACATTAAACAGGAGCCTACACTACAAAGGAGAAACATCATTCAAGGAACAAGAAATGATGATAATGAAAAACTTAAACCTTAATTGTAGTTTTCAATTTAGACTAATCTGGAATTTGCCCTAGATCAAAAAAGACAGGCTCAAAAACCAGAAGGATAAACATGCAACAGAATAGGAGAATGAATAAGGAAAATATGAGACAAAGGAACTTATAGAGAAAGTGCGGCTGCGTCCTGTGTGTTTCCTTTCCGTCTCTTCTCCTCGCAGGATGGATTCTCAAATTAAGCATGCTTTGGTTGTGAAGATCATAGGTCGTAAGTGACATAGGTTAGAGTGAAATTTCTTGATGACTAGAATCGGTTTATCATAAGAAACGTGAAGGAATCGGTGAGAGAATGGGATATACTCACTCTTCTTGAGTTTGAGAGGGAGGCTGGGAGGCTCCGTTGATTGCATCAGATGCACAGTTTCTCGAACAAGGAAGAAGAAGATGAAGATAGCCTCATTGCTCAATACGTGGATCCTCAAAACAGGAAGACGAAACATAAATTAGGAAGGAACAAATCAAGAAAATAAAGGCAGAGGAAAGAACTCACCTCAGACAAGTCAGTTGGAGTATGAAGAAGACGAAACGAAAGGGCTAGAACAATCTACCTAAAGAGAAAGGAAAAAACAGGACTTCAGCCTCAGTGAAAAACACGTGCGAAATGGAGGAATGAAGCATAGGCATTTTGACAAAACACTTGGCAATACGATAACTTAATTACAAAATGTGCCATGTTATGTAACTAAGTAGTCTCCACAAGAAGTAAGGTTATGTTATCTACATTGACATTGTACTTAACCAAGTTGTAAAGTATAAACCATTGAACTTATAATCGCTTGTATTCATTATTGAATGAGGTACTAAATATAGACCTACGTGATCCTTTTAGAATAAGGGCACATTTTATAAAATTTTATAGAACTTAGCATTCTTTGATGTGTTGACCATGTAGATATATCAATAAATCAATTGAAGGAAAGTGACTTTACATCAATAGGTAACAATTCATTACCACAGAAAACTTTACCAATCTAAACTATATAACTTCTAAACAACTGAACTAAAAGTACAACATAAATTCTACTCTAGATGTTGTCATCTGATTTCTATTCGTTGTTTGCTTATTTGATTGTTTCTATTGGTGTTTCATTTTATTTAGTTTTATTTTTTATCAACCAATATCTTTATTATTAACTAGAAGATAGTGGGAGGATTAGACTTAGTAATTACAATACTCTCGTGGGATTGACCTGTACTTGTTAGTTTACTATTATATGATATGTCTATTTGTCTATAGTCTTGTACTAAGATAGTAGAAGAAACTACAATAAAAATTATCTTCTTTATCGTCTTCTTTTATCACAATTGACTAATAATCCTTTACAAAATCAATTGCTCACTCATTTGATCTCACAAATGCTCAAATACATTTCAAAATATCATATCTTGATCACATAATATACTGGGGGTTCATATCATGCTCACAAATAAATAAATGCAATGAACTCACTCAAAACGTTCCCAATGTGTGATACTAGTCAATCAACCACTGGGTAACTAATGTACTAACTAGTGTTCTTGACATAAAGCACAGTAACTAATTGTTTTGCGTATCAACCTTTTTTTAAGGACATTAGTCTATCCATACATAACTAGAATGCACAAAATACTTTTAAACCCTAACATTGGTCAACCTAGGTCTCTTAAAACTTATATTTTCGAACTTTCAAGTTATTTGAAAGATAAATTCCAAATATTTCACAAAACTTATTAAAACTGTTTCAAAAGTTCTTCAAAAGTATTTTAATACATCAAGAAAGTTTTCTTTAAAATCAAATCGAATTTCCTTTTGATTATGAAAAGAATTGTATATTTTGCACACACTAAAACATGTTTATGTAAGATTGAGCCCTTAGAACATTGTAACAATCAACGTAAGGTTACAATAAAGATTACAATGATTTGTTACTTATGGAATAACTTTGTTCTTTCTTGTTCTTGGTATAATGGAATTGAATTACCGTAAAGCTCTCTTATGATGTATTTGTGCTTCACTTTGCTTCTTTTTTTTTCTTCCCATCTTTTGATTATTCGAATAATTAAATTGCTCTTTTGATCGCTTTACCTTTCCATTAAACTTGATTTTTCATATATTGCTTGAATCCATTGTTATTCAATTACTGATATCAGCAAAAATAAACTAATTAATAGTAATATGCTTTATTATAATTAAAATCATGGGTTGAGACCTTACTTAGTCTATTAACATATTATTCTATGATAGTAAATATGATGTATAGAGTTGTTATGTAGTGAGTGTTTGATAAATGTATTAATTGCAAAATCTAATTCTTAATGTGTATATTTGATATGATTAAATGATGCTATAAGTTGATATAGTCATTTAATTTTATAAAATTTGATCAATTTTGTTATTGTCAATACTTATTTTTCTATTAGTACGTGCTACTAAACTATTTTAATATTGATTTTGGTTTTTTATCAGAAGTAGTTCCCTCCCATTTCCAACATATTCACCATATTTATAACAAACTTTGTGTTATAAACCATATAAAAAGTGCAAGGAGTTATATCAAAGTTTTTAGAAGTCACCATCAATTTTCTAATCTAACACAAAGTATTAGAAATAAAAGTGGAGCTATCAAGAGACTTTTCTTGGTTTTGTTCCTTTCTCTCCATATTGTATATATGCTGCAACTTAGTATAATTTTGAAAAAGCTAGAGTCACCTCTCATATGTTTAAGGTGATTTCTTGCCTTATCCACATAACTTAGCAAATCCTTCTCAAAACAAAAGCCACCAAATAGTTGAAGAATAGAACTAACATTGAAGGAACAAATGTTTTATAGATGCAGAGAGTAGCTTGTAAAGCTGACAAGTGAGATTCAAGCAATTCTAAATTACATCAATTATCAAATTAAACTCAAGTGCCTTGACTATTATCTATCAAGCATTTGAAGTCTTCACAAAGGAACTTTCTCATCTTTAACATTTGATTTAGGGTTTATGAATATTCCTTATTGGATTTCATACCCCAAAATTTCTAAAAATGAAATGAACTAAAGAATGAAATAGAATAGGGACGGTATTATCTATGGCCTACTTTCAATGTGCAAAACGACGTTGTGTTGTGTTGTGTTGTTAAATTTTTTTAAAAAAGGATCAACGGTGACCCGATCTTACCCAGTCCATTGTCCTTCCTAATTGCTAAGAATGAACTAAAGATAATTGCTAAGAATGAACTAAAGAAGTTGAAGAAAATGTTTACCCCTGTTGAAAAAAAAACTCATCTTTATGAAAGGTTGTTGACATGATAAGAGAAGTGAACCGGTCTTTGATGGCCGCGGCCCCAATTCAAACTACTCCAGTTGATGAGGACAATCCATTGCTTGCCACTTCACCATGGATTTTGATGCTTAATTGGATGAGCCACATTCGTATCATAGGTGGCTCCATTGATATCCCTTGCCGTCAGATTTGATGAAATTGCCAACTAATAATGTATTTTGTGTTAGAAAACAGAAGCATATTTGGTGGAGACAGCTGAGTTTAGCTTGTCTCCACCCCCCACACACACGCAACACACACATGTACGAGATACCCAATCTGGCAATTGCAATAGTAAAACCCCTATTTTTGAGAAAAAGGCAAAAAGCGACTGATGCTACAAGGAAGGACGCAAGGAAAGGAATAACAGAGAATGAGAGAGGGGGGAGTGAAAAATTAGCAAAAATCACCAGACTCGGAGGCTTCGTCTTTATTTCCTAAATTGAAAACAAATCATCCAAGCAACATTATTCCAAAAGAGAAATCAAATTTCTCCAATGCCCTGTTGCTTCTGATTCTGTTGTTTCTTTGTAGAGAGGAGCCGGTGGTTTTCGTCCTTTTTTTTACTTGTTTGGTTCGCTATGGCTGCTCCACCGGCGAGGGCTCGCGCTGATTACGATTACCTCATAAAACTTCTTCTCATCGGCGATAGTGGTACATTTTATCGTTTTCAATTGTCTTTCAGCTTTTCGATTTAATCTAGTTCTCCAATTGTATTATATATTATCTGGCAGAAAGAAAGGTTCTACGAATTGAAGAAATATTTTGTTGTGGCTTGAATCAAGGATGGGCTATTCCTTAAGATAGCTCCTTTAGATTTCTCCATTTTACCCAAGTATGTTTAATTGACATCCGTGCAATTGATAAAAACCTTTTTTTCAATGTGAATGTTATTTGTTCTTAGGTGTGGGCAAGAGTTGCCTTCTGTTACGTTTCTCCGATGGTTCCTTTACCACCAGTTTTATCACCACTATCGGGTACCTATTCGCTTTTTACCTGCTCAAGTTTCAGGTTTCATTGATTTAATTTTGATGATTCATCGACCCTTCTAAGGCTCTTCTTCTGTTTGCAGTATTGATTTTAAGATAAGAACCATTGAGCTTGATGGCAAAAGAATTAAGCTTCAAATTTGGGATACAGCTGGTCAAGAGCGGTTCCGAACTATCACAACTGGTTAGTTCTCCTGTCCTTACACTCCTCTTACTTGATTTCATGAGCAGAGATGGTATGTCCATAGTCTGGTCTCTATATTTATTTCTACTTTTGTTTCATGTCTTGTTGCTGTGGTTGTTAAAAGCTATAGACCAAGAAACAAATTTTTAAGACAACCCTTCTACAATTAAGATTACTCATGACTGAATTGAATGCCAAAGACAGGCATTCAGAAAGCCTGAAATGAATCCTCCTGTTTTTATATAACAAAAAGAGTTATAAAAGCTGGTTGAACACATGCCACTGACTAAAATATCTCGTTTTCACTTTAATTCCTTGAATGGGGTTATTGGTTCGTTCCAATATGTGACCTGATGAAGTGAATTATCTCCCATTGATTTCTATTGTTCGTTTTGATAATGATCTGGGTGGTTTTTTCTTCATGTTTTGATTGTTGTTTACCAAATCAGTTTCGCTTCACATTTCTGATTTTTGTTCCATGTAGCTTGTTTTTGTTTTTGATCCTAGTAATCCATTCTTCTTATGATCACCTTTACAGCTTACTATCGTGGAGCCATGGGTATTTTGCTTGTCTATGATGTTACTGATGAGTCATCTTTCAATAGTAAGTTCATACTATTCATCACCTCAAAAAATTCAGATAGCTGTCAAATTTAGATTATTGCTATACTTCATTTTTGGTCATTCATTTGTTCATTATTTTGCACTGGTATCAAAATCCCTCCATTTGTGTTTCCACCTTTTGGCTTCCTGCACTTTTCTTATGAATATCGCCTTTCACCATCTTCAGATATTAGGAATTGGATCCGCAACATTGAACAACATGCTTCTGACAATGTCAACAAGATATTGGTAGGGAACAAGGCTGACATGGATGAAAGTAAAAGGGTATGTTGCATATATTGTTGTATGTTAATGCATATATTGTCACATTTACAAGAAACTTTCTCATCCCTCTATTTTCATATCTCAAATAATTCTTTGCCTCTTGTCTCAGGCAGTGCCGACGTCGAAGGGCCAAGCACTTGCTGATGAGTATGGGATCAAATTCTTTGAGACTGTGAGTAAAACCTGTCCAAGTTTGACCTTGAATAGACCTCTACTGGTATTTATATCAAAGACAATGTATTGCAGAGTGCTAAAACGAACCTAAATGTGGAACAAGTTTTCTTTTCAATAGCGAGGGACATAAAGCAAAGGCTGACAGACACCGATTCAAGGGCTGAGGTACTGAACTCTCATGCTTTGCATACTTTATATGGGAATTTCATGGAATATATGGAAGCAAAGCAAGGGAAACCCTAGAGGAAAGCGTTTCAATTTTGGATGATAGTGGTTTTGGGTGCATTTGCGACAGTTTTCACTTTCCCTACAACAGTATTGAATTCAAATTTCGTAAGAACTTTTTGCTCCATTTTATTTGCAGCCTACTACAATTAAGATCAATCAAGCGGACCAAGCACGTGGAGCTGCTCAAGTTGCTCAAAAATCAGCTTGCTGCGGTTAAGAGCATCTAGCTTTATTTTCTTTTTTCTCGAGGCTCAACATTGCAGGTGTTTGTTTTGATGGCAAGAAGAAGGTTCTTTGTAATTTGTCTTCTGATTCTTGTTTTTGTGTGTTAAAGGTAGTTTATCATTAAATATTGGTGGTTCATTCGTGAATTATTTCCTGGAATAAGAAACGTATTAGTTCCTGATGTTGTCAGAATTATATTGGATGTCAACTTCTAATTTCTGAATGAGTGCTCAAAATTAAACATGTTCAATATGATACTTCTAAATTGTATAATTTGACACAATTATTCAAATGACAATATAACACTGCGGTTGATTGCCTGAATTAACAGAACAGGTGTTACATGACTATGTTTGGTATTTCAGGAACAGAAAACCTTTAAGGTTTTATTTAATGGTTATTTATATCACTAAGGGGATAGCGAGGTTCAAAATGCTAAAATTCTTTAGTTTTTTAAAATTCTAGTATCTATTTTTTTTTAAATTTTCAAGTATTTAAATTTGTAGAAATTGAATAATTTAATTGATGAAGCATGTGAATACTGACATTTAGAGGGGCAACTTGGTATCTTTTTTCCGGCATGCTTTTTGAGCATCTAATAAGTGAATATATTTTGAATATACAGCCATTGACACATTTTTCACAACAAGCTCAACAAATATGTCAATAAAGATGAAAAGTCATATAATCACTTCAAATATCAGTCTTCATGTGTTCCTTTAGCCACATCAATAAAATGTTAATATAAACAACCTTAGTTGTTCGATAGTAAAAAGTTTGGATATTTAATCGAAAACTTTTAAAAGTTGGACAATGAAATACAAAAATTACAAAAATATTTCACACTTTTTAATTCGTTATCTTTATCATTAATGCCCTTAAAGATCTCGGTAAAACTTTTACTTATCTTGAATCAGTAATAAAATTTCTTAGGTCTTTATTAAAGGTTTAGGAAACAAAGATGAGGACCAGAAGCAAAATATTTGAACACCTTGCCATTTGAAGAGCTAATTGGATCACTCTTCATCTATTAGATGTGAATAAATTAATTGGGTGAAGAGGAAGTGGATGTAGCAAGCAATGCGTGATTTTTGAAGTATCTAAAGATGAGAAAAATGAAGATGAGGAGGCTTCCAAAAGTGATAATGATGAGAATGATATAATGCTCATCACAAAGAAATTTAAGAAGTTTTTCAAAGGAGAAGAGAGAAAAGCAATTAGAGAAGAAGAATAAGGAACAAGCACTTAAGGCTATATGGAATGAGATTACTAGTTTAGAAGGCAGAAATACGAAAATATGGTGGAAAGTATGTGTTTTATGGTCATTAATGATGAGGCATCATGTTACCCAAACTCTTGTGACAATAATGATGATTATAATGTTGAGCTTTCATACGATGAGTTGGATGAATGCTTAGAGGTCATGAGCTTGCAAAGAAAGGAATTATCTTTTAAGAATAAAGAAACTTTAAAGCTCTTAGATGAATGTATTATTAAGAATGAGAAATTAAAATTTGATATGCATGATATGGTAAGAACTAAGGGTGGATGTTTCCAATAATAATGAGCATGATTTATTGCATAGAAATGCGGCATTAAACAAAGAGAATTATAACCTCGAAGTTTCCTACTTAGGTTCATTATGTTTGGTGTCTCAAAAAAAAAAAACCTTTAACAATGTGACATTATAGTACCACAAATCAAGATAGAAAGAAAATGATAAAATATATTTCGAATAATATATTATTTTTCAAAAATACTAAAATAATAATGTTAGGGTGAACTTTGTTATTTTTGAATTATTATGTGAGTGTTAAATTACCTTAGTTGATATTAGATTAAAATCTTATGAGAAGTTTAAACTCAATTTATTATTTACTTGAATCAAATTTTGATTCAAAAGTGTCACAACCAACTTATCAACTATACCAATTTTTAGCTGAATCCCTGATTAGCTTGAGATATGTATCGATGGTACTAATTTCAACATTATAAGACCACAATAATTAATTTACTGACAAAGTATAGAAAGTATCCTCATGTTTTAAGTTCCATTTATAAGAGTGCTAAAAATGAGTTTGAATTCATTTCTAATATGTATTTTCTCTTTATTTATATCAATAGAGAATAGTGAATTACAAAGTGTTAATTTTTTACTTTAATGTTTAGCTTTTAAAACGTTTAATTATCTAAATTTTCAACAATTGAATAACTCAGTTCCTAATTTTTTTTCTATCACATTTGATGACATTACTAATGGAGCATGTGAAGATTGATATTTAGATGGGTTATTTGATATCTTCATTCCTACATGATTTTTGAACATTAACTAAGTGAATACATTTCAAATATATAGCTACTAATGTATTTGTCATAAAAGGTTCAAAAATTATATTGACAAAGACTAAGAGTCTTTTAGTCTCCCAAAGGTTAGTTTTTACACATACTGTTAGCCACATTAGTAAAATGTTAATATAAATAACCTTTTAAACTAAGTTGTCCGATTTTTAAAAGTTTGAACATTTAATTGAAAATTTTATGAAATCGGACAATGCAATGAAATTTTTTTTTGGCACTTTTTAATTCATTATCCTTGTTATTAATGCCCTTAAAGGTCTTGGTAAAACTTTTACTTATCTTAAATTGATGAGCAAATTTCTTAGATCTTTATCAAATGTTTAGGAAGCAAAGATGACGACTATATTTGAAGTAAAAGATTTGAATACCTTACCATTTAAAGAGCTAATTAAATCATTCCTCACCTATCAAATGTGGATGAATTAATTAGATGAAGAGGAAGTGGATCTAATAAGAAAATGTGTAACTTTAAAGTCTCCAAATATCAGAAAAATAAAGACGATGATTTCTCCAAAAGTAATAGTGATGAGAATGATATAAAGCTCATTACAAAGAAATTTAAGAACTTCTTCAAAGGAGAAGAGGGACAAACAATTGCAGAAGAATAATAAGGAAAAAAAAACTTAAGGTTACATGGAATGAGACTAATAGCTCAGAGGGTTAGAAATTCAAAAACATGGTAAAAAGTGTATGCTTTATGGTCATTAATGATGACGTACCTTTTCTCTTAAATTCTTATGATAATAATGATGATTATAATATTGAGCTTTCACATAATGAGTTTTTTGGTGAATGTTTAGAAGTCATGAACTTGCAAAACAAGGAATTATCTTCTAAGCATAAGGAAACTTTAATGCTCTTAGATGAATGCATGATTGAGAATGAGATATTGAAATGTGACATGCATGACATGGTAAGATTTAAGTGTGGTTGTTTCTAATGATAATGAGCATGATTAATTACATAAAAATGAGGCATCAAATAAAGAAAATAACGACCTCAGAGTCCTTTCTTAGATTCCCTATGGATACTAAAAATTGAATAGCATGCTTGAAGCATAAAAGAGCTCTAATGATAGGTATGAAATTGGTTTAACTTATGAAAGTGCGTCATCCAATTACAATATAAATTTTTTGTGGGAAAAGCATTTAAATGATGAAATTATACCTAATTCATCACAAAAGTATATAATAATTTTATACTTGAAAACTTTAATGCTTATACATCATCTTCTAAGTCCTGCAAAAAAAAAAAAAAGAAAAAGCCTTCATATAAAGTTCACATTCTAAACCTAGAAGGCCTACATATAAGGAAAAATTGGTATATTTTTCATACAAAGCCACAATAAAAGATGATGTGACATTTTTCTGTTTTATATAGGGATTTTTATCATCAAAATGATATAAAATAAGCTCACAATCATTATAGGTCACTATATAAGCATTTAGTACTTGTTCATAACTTTCTTAGGCAATATTTACACTAAAAAGAGCATTTTATATGCTAAACTATTTGTTAATCCTTATTATGACGTAAGAAGAGCTTCTTATCCCTTTTATATCCAAATTAGACTCCCAATTATCATCACACTCAAACAAGACCTAGAAATGCATATATGTCACATTCTTATGTGTCAAACACATAATTTATACACTTCCAAATCATGTTATATGAGATGTCACTTTTATAGTAATTATGAATGTATTCATAAAAATTACTCTTAAAAATAATGCCTGTTAAGTAAACTAAAAAAGATACGGGTTGAAAAAGTTTAAAAACTAACCCTTAAAGACCTACTTTTGTGTGGTACTTAGTAAAAGAAAGATATATTAATATTAAATTGGTATATTAGCTTTTTGAAATTGTTTAGTTACTTGATAATAACTTTGCACAAACTCTTTACCTATAAGATGGATTTTTTTGAAAAGGGGGAGAGGGAAGTTACTTGTATATTTAAATATCATATACCATTTTTAATATTGAAAAAAAGGGGTGATGATATTGAAACTTGATCTCTTATGATCCATGAATTCAAGAGGAATATGCATTACACATTGCTTTAATATAAGTGGAGCTTACTCAATGTCATTTATTTTCTCTAATATGACCAAATATTTATCATCATAAAATGAGAAAATTATTAGACGAAATTAGGTCTTAACATATTATTTTAATGATATTAAAAATATATTCCTATTAATGAATTTACTTTTGGTAATACTAGTAGCTCTATTATAATAAAATTAAGCAATATGTGAAAGATGATTTTTACTAGAGGTAAAAAGTGAGAAAATGAGTCAATTAAATAAATTGAGCAATCAAAGGATGGATAAAATGTGAAAAAGTGGAGTACATATTCAACTTAAGAGAGTTTCAAGGAAACTCAAGTGAAGAACTAAGAACAAGGAGGAATCAAGCACATCAAGGCTTAAAAAATCATTGTAATCCTTCTTGCAACCTTATATTGGACATTTAAATTAATTAAGGACTCAATTGGCATGATCATTTACTTAAAATGCATAATATATAAATTCTTTCATAATCAAGATGAAATCTTTTTAGTCTTTAAAGAAACTCTCTTAATCTTCAAAATAAAACTTAAGGAGATTTGTGCCCTTAATGATCCTTAACTATATGAATCTTTTAAGTAATTATTAAAAAGATTCTAACTAATTCTCTTGTAAAAATTTTGATTAAAACCTTAATAAATGATCTAAATCTTTTTCTTTAGATCATCAACACTGATCTTATAATTAGGTATTATATGATCATAAGATTAACTAGTTTAACCAAAATTTTTAATTTCAAAATTTAACATATAATTGATGATTACTAAGAATTTGAATGACCAATATCAAGTATTCCATATTCTCCTCCTTACTATTAGAATATACCACAATATTATCAATGAAAATAATAAAAATAACAAAAAAGACTTATTAATGAAACTTATAAAAATTGCAGGTGTATTTGTCAACCTAAAAGATATTACCAAAAAATTTATAATATCTATTTAAATTTAAATGATTTCTTAGATATATCTTATTGTCATAACCTGATACCAAATTATTTCTTAAAAATAATCGAATTTTTACATGAGAAATAAGCTACTTATTTTTATAGTGACCTTATTAAGTTACTTGTAATCAATAAATAATTGTTAAGGTCATCCTTCTTTATAAAATCTATCATTACTCTATGAGGTGAAGAAGTTGACTTGATATATGATGAGCATTTTCTACTACTTAAGTTTTCTTTACTATAAAATAATAATTACAAGTTAAGGTAGGTGCCCATTCGTTTGGTAGTAATATAATGGAGAATAGAGTACATATCAAACAAGGAAGCTGTAGGAATCAATAAACTCTTTTACTATCATGTAGATATGTAAAATAAAAAGATTGAATTTAATGATGAAAATTAGATTCTAAAACTAAAATTACACCTTCATAGAGTAAACAATCACTAGAGATAGAATAAAAAACATAATCAAGAGAAAAAATAAACATAAATATCATCTAGAAAAAAACTCGCCTTGTCATCATCTTCGTATTCGTAATTCAATAAATTCAAAGGATTTTATAATATAGATAGGTGGACTTTTCCAAAAGTATGTATTTGCTCTCTCTCGAGTTACAAACACTTTTTCTCAAGATGAATAACTAATATATCTATTGAATTAAAAACCCCTCAAGAATGCATTAAAATTCATGAAATTTACTGAAATGCTTGATACTAATGCCAAAAGATTTATATAAGCCCAGTACTTCATGTAACTCCTAATATCTAAGCCATGGTCTACTCATATGCTCCCCTTGAATCATTTATATATAAATTATGATATAATCTAATCATTAGCTTAATTAAATCAATATCAAGAATATTCAAAGATATTTCTAAAAAATCAAATATCACTTTATAAATAAACTTGAATCATTCCATATAAAGACACCGGTAATGTTCTTACTATCTAGGCATATAATAAAACTTTAAAAATAAAAAATAAAAAAGAAAGAGTTTTATAGTCGATCTCAATATTTCAATGTGATCTCAAGCTATTAGGATGATTTTGATCTTCTCCTTTTAAAACAAATGCATTGTGCTTCTTTAGGGTGTTTTTCTCTCTCTTAGCAATTAGCCTTAAGTTTAGAATAGAAGAAGTTTTTTAGGGTAATATACGTGATCAATAAAACTTCTTCTGCCCATTGAAGCTAGACATTCTTAAAAGAGTATGGAAAGGAAAGGATTCGACTTATAAGGATCTGAGGGTGTTCAGATGTAAAGTCTTCAAGCACATGCTAAATGAGCGAAGAATGAGGTTGGATTTGAAGATTACTCCTTGCATATTTATTGAATATGGTGATGAGAAGTTCTGTTATAAGCTCTATGACCTGAAAAAGTTAAAGGTGATTAGAATTAAGGATGTAATCTTCTATGAATATGAGATTAGTGCACATCGTAATAAGGAAGACAATAATAATTTTAGCAGTTTGTCATTCAGTGTTGTAGATTCTAACCCTGATTCAACTTCCATTGAAACAGTCTATGAGTGAAGAAGGTGAAGGATATGAGCTAGCACAAGATGTACATAATAAGGGGTGAATTAATAAAGATGATCTGCCTGAGCCACATCTTATGGATGATGTAGAAGAGGTCCATGAGCCTCATAAGCAAGGAGAGCAACCTGCTCAAGCATTGGAAGATGTCTTCGAAGGTCACCTAAGGAGAAGAAGCCTTCGACAAGATATCCTAACTCGGAATATCTCCTAGTCATTACTAACGGGGAGCTAGAGAACTCAAAGATAAAGACTCCTGCAATGTATGAGAAGATGGATTCATACATACAAGCATGGGGCCAATACGTTGATAAAGGTAGTTCTCGAGAGTAAGCTCGTCGGGATGGCTTTCAAGTGATTAATGAAGTGATTGATTTCTCCTTTGAAATGGGTTGAAAAGGAAGATTATTGTAGGTCCAACCCCATTCTATGGAATTTTATTTGTTTAATTCCACTAAATCTGGACTCAAATGTGTTAGTTGTCTTCACGAATTAAAAGGAATGAAGTTCGAACATATTTGAGACAGAAATCGATGAGTTGGAGCTGTTTCTAAAGGATACGCCTGTGTCTGGAAGGCACAAGCCCTCGTAAGTGGAGGACATGGTCGTATGCATGATCGCTTAAGCTTCTGTAGCTATGTGCAAGTTTAAAGTCGACATTTTAGATAGACCCTTGTGGATTCAAACTAAACCATGTAAGTGTATATAGTCATGTTTGTTGATAGTATAAGTTATTGGAACCATGTATCTCCGTGACATCGAGTTTTTAAGGATACAATCACAGTTTTATTAAAGTTCGATTTCTATAATTTATTTAGGAGTAGTTTTAGTATATGTTTATGTGTGTGTATATATATATCAATTTGCACTCAATTCTAGTGGTGAGAGGGTAGTTTTTTTAGAGAGCTAGAAAAGCTTTAACTGTGGTTGTTTTGTAAGATATACTTTGCTTGAAACTTTAATGCTCGTATGTTGCTATTATTAGATTCAATGAATTTCTTATTGGTAAAATTCCTTATCCAATTTTTTTTTATCGTCATCTATCTCTTTTAAGTAGTTTATTATTAGTTGAGTGATCTAGTTGATTGTTTGAGCATTATTGCTTGGTGTCCCAACACCACCCACTGGAAATCCTAACTCTTAAGACGAAATATGGGACAATTATATGAATTCTTGTATTTGAGATCACCAAGCCAAACTTCCCTCAGCGAAGAGATTGTAAATATTCATACGAATATTTAACATTTCTGAAGACTTTTAAGAAACATGGAAACAGAAAAGTTGTACTATTTTATTGACTTCAATAATCGCATTGCTATCATCATGCATTGGTGTAAATAGATCCAAGATTGGAATTAGGTTGTTCCATGAGTGCTTCTAACGATAGAACTCAGAGGTTTCAAGAATTTCTAGGCTGTAACCTCAGAGCAATTTTTACCGTGCTTCTGCTCATTGATAATCTTCGGTTGGCATTTGACTACAGTTTGCCGCCTAGAAACCGATAGGATGAGCTTTTAATAATTTCATTGATCTTGTCATTTCATGGTGATGTATCATGATAGATATGTTCCTTTTTTACAATAAAACCGATTTCCCTTTCCCGTGTAAAAGACGAGTTCTTTTTATTTTTACTTTTTGTGCTTCATCTTGTGTAAAGGACATTGAAAGAGAACAAGCAAAGGCTATGGATGCTACCACTCCAGATCTTACCATTATAACATCCTGGTTACAACTGTTACTGACGACTACACTGTATAGATACCAAGTATTTATCGGGATATCTTAAGCAGTCAGCAAAACCATGGTACAAGCAACCATTATCCACACATCTCCCTCATGATAAATGAAACCCATAAATAACGCTATAACCACTTCTTAAGGCATCTCCAGGTCCGGCCTTCTGTCATGTGCTTCCTGCGTCCCTTCATCTGGAAATGCATCTGGATAGGTCGCCAAAATTTTTGCCTTCATATTCCTGGTGGAAAAAAATGGACACTGACAAAACAATCGAAGTCGAAACGGAAATACGGTGGAAAAAACTGTAGTGGTAAATCAGAACTTGGACTAAATTCATAATCAACAAACATGTCACTTTACTTTCTAGGATTGATGCTACACCTACAAACAAGGGGCATCCTGAAAGAATACCACACAACAAGTCATCATCTTCTTCCATCAACAAACAATTTGCTTAGGAATACTTTGAAGACTGCATCAGACCTTTTCACAAAATGAGAGCAATTCTAAAACTAATCCTACCAATTTTTATGTTTATGGGGTTTCGCTGCAATCACTAAAATTAGGTCACAAGTTTCCCGATTAAACATATTGATAAGGTCGTTGAAATGTTCAATCTAGTTCAGTCCATTCTTCACTTTCTAGCACTCATCAAGAAGTGGTGGTCCCAAAAGACTTAGTCATCAAATAATAATAACTGAAATGCACAAAAAGTAGGAATATCGGACAAGTTTCATACTATTCTTGCCCCATTGGTCTTACACATTGATATATAATTAAGAATGAAGCAATCACATGAAATGACAGGCATGGAGAACGGTTCACTTACCTTAGCTTCTGGAAGATGTAATCAAGGTCAGACTTCATAGACTTTAACAGACGAGTATTTCTGGAGAAATCAGGGGAAACCTCTCCAAAGCAATTCTCTGAATATTCATTAAAATGAGATAAGACTGCATTACTGTCCTGCAACCTTCCCAATCTACCTTGTGCACAAAAAGGGGAAAAGGACAGCATAAAAGAAATCAGTCAAAGACCGCTAATTACCATCCATGAAAAGCAAATGTAGCAAAGAAAGATAGCAGTGTGGATCGTAAGTTCAGGAGTTTTGGTTGCTGAAAATTCAGATTAAAAGTTCTAGAATTTTAGTGAGATAAACAAGTAATGGAAGGTCAGGAACTAAGAATTGCTCCTAAGAGTCTAAAAATCACTCCTATAAGAAAACATCACACCTTTTAATTGAAAACTCAAGTTCATATAAAAGGGTTCACACACACACATACAAATATACAAGTTTTTGGAATCTTTATTCTACTAGTAAAGAAAGCCTAATAAAAATCTAAGATAGAATTGAATCCAACATTAATAAGAATTCTTTGTTCTTATCTAATAAGCAAAACTTAATATAAAATTTTTCAAAAAAAAAAAAAACTTAATATAAAATAAAATTTCATCCCTGCTGTCATTAACTCTTTTGTATCATATACCCTTCGTGCTAATGGAGCACTGCTTCTTCTTCTTGCAACACTAATTCTTAAGAATTCCACTTATTGGTTATTTTAATCTATTCATGTTAGTTTTGCAAACCTACTTGTTAGACTAAATTAAAATCCTAACCTATAGTTTTCATGATAACAAAACTTATTGTTATTAATGAATTTAATTTTGGTAATATTAATAGATTCCATTGTAACAAAATTAAACAAGATATGAAAGATAAAGTTTAATAGAAGGGTAAAATAAGCAAATGAGCTAATTAAAAAAATTAAGTAATCAAACGATGGAGAAGATGAGTACAGTGGAGCATATATACAAATTAAAGGAGTTGCAAGGAAATTCAAGAGAAGAATCAAAAGAAAGTAAGAATCAAACACATCAAGATTTAACAAATGATTATAATTCTTCTTGTAACTTTCTCTTGGTCATCGTCTTGTAAACAAGTCATCCATGGAATTTTTTCAATTCTTATCCCTAAGTCTCATAAAGTGTTTGTGGTATGAGAACTGAATTTATTTTGGTAAGAAGCATTTATGGCTTGAGGAGTAATAGCTATAGAAATACTTGAGTCATCATATTCAAGCTTTTGGATTTTAGTACCTGATTCTGGATTAGATTATTCGGCATGAGTAAGGTATGGACTACATTCCTTCACGAGTTGACCAAGAATGGCTTGTTACTAGTGGATGCTGATTCAAGAGAAACATGATCTTCTAAGGTGTTAGGTCGGACAGTGCTTGGCTCAACTTGGGCAGCTTTTTCCATAGATTATAGGAAAGAGAAATCAAGCAAAAAATACTTATCTTCCTTACAATGATCTCTCACCCCCTAAACATAAGTAGTACTAAAGAAAGGCTCATACTCAATAAAGGAGACATCCCTGGAAATGAAAATTTTATGTGAGGAAGGATGATAGCACTTATAACCCTTTTATATAGGAGAATAGTAGACAAAGATTCACTTTAGGGGCCCTGAGTCAAGTTTTCCCCTATTATGAGCGTGAATATGAACAAAACTGACACACCTAAACACTTTTGGAGGTAGGTTCTTCTTTCTGTTTAAGCTAGGAAAAAGCTATAAAGAGCTTCCAATGGTTTTTTAAACTCCTAAGTTCCGAACGGTGATCTGTTTATTAAATGGTCCCCCATTAGCTTCAGGAACATTCACTTGATACAATAAGGTTCTAGTCACTTCAAGTAAATGTTGATTCTTACACTCTTAACTACCCCATTTTGTGGAGGGGTGTCAACACAGGATGAATAATGAACAACTTCTTCCTTCTGAAAGAATGAAGGTAAGGTTTGATTGAAGTATCCCAAGCATTATCGCTCCTTACCCTTTTTATGCTCACCCCAAACTAGTCTTTTATCATTTGGAAAAAATTAAGGAAGATTTGACTAACTTCATAATTGTTTTACATGAGAAAGACCCTGTTACCGTAGTGCAATTACCAATAAAACTAATAAATCACTTAGCCCCTCATACATCAATTATCCTTGATGGTCCCTATGTATCATAATGAACTAAAATGAAAGGTAATCAAGATTTATTGTCACTTAGAGGTGACAAATTTTTTAGTAAATAGGCTTAATGCCTTTTCCTTGATGATCCTCTCTATAAATAAGAATTTATGTAAAATCTATTTTTGGTCATAATCTATATACAGCTAATTACTCTAATATAAAGCTAATGCAGTAATTACTGATATTCTATTCTAGGTAAGAATATATACACAGATCTTAGGCATAATTTCTGCCATAATCTTTGCCATTGATACCCCCCCCCCCTTTCTCTTTTCTCAAATTGATGTTGAGTGATCAACTAGCATCAATTTGTCAACAAGAAAGTGATGTCGATGTTTGGAAAGAGCTTTAATAAATATATTAGCTGTTTGGAGATCAATAGTGATATGTGGAAGAGAGATGACACAAGCATCATATGCTTCACGAATAGAGTAACAATCCACTTCAATGTGTTTGGTTTGCTCATGAAACACTAAGTTAATAGCAATTGGAATAGCACTAGTGTTATCTGCATGGAGCCGAGTAGCCTCAATTTGAGGAAACCCAAGCTCTCCTAGCAATCCACGAAGCCAAACAAATTCAGAACATGCAAAGGACATAGCATGATACTTAAAACTCAGTAGAAGACTTAGACACCCGATCTTCCTTCTTGCTTTTCCAAGAAACAAGAGAGTTACCAAGAAACATGCACCAAACAGTAACTGAACGTCTAGTATCAACACAAGCAGCCCAATCATCATCATTGTATGCAACCAGACAAATAGGAGAGTCTGCTGAAAAGAAAAGACACCAGGCAGACTTGCCTTTTAAATAGCGAATAATGCGACGAATAGTTGCCACGTGAAGGTGCCTAGGTGTTTGCATAAATTGACTAACTTGTTGAACAACAAATGAAATATCAGGCTGAGTAATGATCAAGTAGTTTAGGTTGCCCACAAATTGTCAATATAAAGAGGGATTAGATAGAAAATCAACCTCATCATGACGATATTTAACATTTACTTCTAAGGGAGTATCAACTAATCGACCGTCTTGAAGACTAGCCAAAGCAATTAACTCGTGAATGTGTTTATGTTGGTGTAAGAAAATACCATTAGAAGTAGAGCACCTCAAGACCTAAAAAATACTATGAAGGACCCAAGTCTTTGATATGAAAAGAATTTTGAAGGTGGTCTTGAAGCTAAGAAATCAATTTAGACTCAATCCTTGTAATAACAATATCATCAACATATACTAGAGACATGACAATTCCTTTAGATATCTTGCAAAGAAACAAAGAGGAATCAAACCAACTTTGGACAAATGATAAATTAATCAGCGTAGAATGAAACTTATCAAACCAAGTACGTGGAGTCTATTTCAAAACATAGAGTGACTGTTTCAGCTTACAAACATTAGATGACGGTGTAAAAAATAACCCTGATAGTAGAGTCATATAAATTTCTTCTTTAAGATCCCCATGTAAGAAGGCATTCTTAATATCCATTTGTTAAAATGACCAGCCCTTAGAAGCAACAATAGCTAGAACAAGTCGCACCATTGTCATCTTTGGTACAGGTGCAAATGTCTCATAGTTTACTCCATATTCCTGTCTACTGCCGAGTGCCACCAACCTATCTTAATATCTGTTGAAAGAGAGAGGTTTTACTGAATATTTTCTCTCATATTATTCATATACATTCATCTCCTATAAATATAGGAG
>JAOQMM010000008.1:22139776-22153271 GCA_027563515.1 Erythroxylum platyclados | reverse complement strand
TTGGGGGAGTGTTGGAAAAAGACACCTGGATGTTTTCACTGTGGACAGGAGGACCACTTTCGGAGAGATTGCCCACTATTGAATACCGAGGAGAAATCGATGGTGGCATCATCAAAACCTCCATAAGCCAGAGGGGGTTTCAGACAGGGAGGTCAAGGTTCCCAAATCAGAGGGGGAAACCTGGCTACTCTTATCTAGTGTAGGGAACTTTCCTATTACTGCTGATCATAATGTGTAGGAAGCTAGAGGTAGTGCATGTTTAATCCAGACCAGATTGAGCCTCTCAACCCTTGGCATTGCTGGGATAAGGATCTTTTTGCAAGAAGCATTAGTGAACTTACAAAAAAGTATTATCATTCCATACAATCTCATCTTCCTTAATAGGGGTTAAGGTGAAATTTCTCAGATAAGATACTAGATTGGAAGCTGGCAAAGCTCTTATTTATGAAGCGTGATTTGATACAGCCTGATATACTGTAGCATTGTGATGAATTATAGGTTTGAGAGGAGCTAACCCATTAAGGCTTTCCAATACCCTTTAAGGAGTCCAATTGTCAATCCAAAATAATGAAACTTTCCCATCATCAATTATGTAGGAGTAGCAACTTTTGATCCCGTCCCTTATCCATCACAAATGAAGCTTTATAACTAGTCTTCTGGAATCTTAAAACGTTGCTATTTGAATGATAGCAAAATTTTCTTTAGGTATTAACTTTTTCCCATTTCTTATTTGTTGAAAATTAATTATTATTTTATTTTATTTATAACACTATTTTTGTTATCTTACAAACATACAGTTTTTTAGTAAGATCAATTCAGAACTAGTATTCTAGAATTACAAAGGTTTGCAATTCGAATTTTAAGTCTATGTGTGAGTGCAACAGACTGTGAAAGGAATTGGAACACATTTGAATTCATCCATTCTAAGAAAAAGAATAGATTGGAGCACAAGAGATTGAATGACTTGACCTTCATTCGTTACAATTTAAAACTTTAAGAAAGGTATATTATTATCATTATTAATTTAAATATAATTTCTTATAATTTTTTAATAATTTAATTTTATTATTTACTAGGACTCTTAATAGGATAAATAGTTAAATAGATTCAATTTGCATTGATAATATCGATCTTTTGGATGATTGAGTTTCTAAGAAACTGGGGTTAGTATATTTGAGTGACTTGGAAGATAATCTTGGATAAGAAAACATCGATATATTATTTGGTGCATTGAATTTAAATGATGATGATGATGAGGCTCCTCTCAATTATGAGAATTTGTACCAAATGATAATTGAGGTCAGAACAGTTATAGCAGGTATCCTCCTGAAAATGATTGAATAAAGTTCTAAGTTTTTGATTCTCCTCTTCTTTTAATTTTAATTATATTTGATGTATATCTTAAATTCTATATATGCAATGTAATTATAAATGTTTTTATTTCAAGTTTTACTTCTACTTGGTTGTTTCCTCATCAAGAACTCTTGCCATAAATTGTAATATTTTGAGAGTTAATGGCATTTATTATTCTTTTTATTTGATTTTTTGATGTAATTATTATTTATTATATAATGAAATTGTAATATTTTAAATACTTTATATTATTATTAGTTTTATACTTGTATGATGATTGTCTTTTTTTCACATTAATTATGGTTATTATTTATATGTGAAATATTTGAAAATTATTGTTAATAAAAATAAATAAATTGTTATTTTAAATTTTTATTATTATGATTTTTTGGGACAGAATTTATGTAAAATTATAAAATATATAGTACAATACACTAATAGACTATTTTGCAATTTTTAAAAAAAATTGAAGAACTATTTCATAAATTTAAAAAATTATCCGCAATGATACTCAGTATTGATCGATACCAGTACAGTACCGTATCAGAATCTAATCCGGTACTAAGGTCGATACGGTATTCATGACATTGGTAGATACACTCGTTAAGGACCTAGTTATTGTTTCTACAACCAACATCAACAAGGGCAGGATTTGGGGAGTCAAAAGGCTTCTCTTCATTATAGCCATGCACATTACGCCTCTAAATAGCGAAGTAAAGATGTAAATTTCCTGTTTTAGAGGACACAATTGATGTACAAGATACCATAGATTCATGCCAAGAGAGAAAATTAGGAAAACCAGGGAAGCACAAAGTAATCACTTCTGGAGTCAACAAAGTACTTCCATAATCTAAGCATCTGTTTTGGTCTCAAGCCAAATAGTAAGTCTGGAATTCCACTGACAATTTTATGCGGGTCGTATTCAAATTAAACTCTCAATTACTTACTTCAACTTTGCAAATGTTAAAACACACCTCACCAGATTTTGTAAGCTTTTACTTCCATGTCTTCAAGAGTAATCCCGAGCAATATGCCTGTTAAGCAAATTGTTTACAACTTAAGAGTCAATACAAACAGAAAGTAACTGGTACCTTTATGATCCTGTCTGCGATGCAAATACAATTTACCAGTTAAGCTAAGCAGTTTGGTGAAGATTGAGCGTTTAGGAACCCAAGTGTCATGGTGGCAATCTGCCAGACAAGTAGCACGACAGCTTATCTCTTAGAGACACACCTTTCATGTCACTAGATCCACAAATCTGTTGCTTGTAGCCTGGGTCATGATCATGAGTTGACGACATATGATCCTGTTCCTCATCTTCCAAGTCAATAACAATGTTATGAAGCAGGCAGCAGACAAGAATAATCCTCGGCAACCTATGTCTGTCAGGTCTCCACATAACCCCTTTAATGATTTTCCACGTTTCCTTCAACCTTGCAAATGCTCTCTGGGCTACCATCTGAGTTGCAGAAAGCCGCTTATTGAACTCGGTCCTAGACTCTGGGAGTTCTGTCCCATCATAGGGAACAATGAGGTAGGGAAGGAGAGGAAACGCGGCATCTCCAATTATGTATTCCCTTATTTCAGATCCTTCAGAAAGTTGTAATGTTCTTCCATTTAATTTCTCCCCTTTCTCACACAGTTTGTAGAAGTTCGAACTTTGAAATACCACCGACTCCTCCAATTTTCCAGGCCATCCAGTGACAATGTCCCGGAATCTCATTTGAGCATCTACAATAGCCTGCAAGACCATGCTATGGTTTTTCTCTTTATCTAGCCATGCATTACTTGCAGGGTCTGATGCTGACAATAACATTGTGATGTGAGTGGTATCAAGCACCCCACAGCAATTTGGAAGGCCTAGTATTTTCTCAAACTTGGATTTTATTTCCAATATTTCTGATTCACCAGATGGCCACCGTAAGTGGTGAAGTCCCCTTTCTTCCATTGACTCCACAAAACGCCAGGTCACTTGTGACACAGTTGAGTGATTCAGCCCAAAGGAATCTGCAATTGTGACTAATGAATCACCAGAAGCCAGCCTTCTCAAAGCTACTGCAACTTGGTCATGCAATGATAAAGGCTTGCCATTTAGAAAAATAAATTCCCTTGACTTGGATGTCATATCTTCCTCCACAAGTGAGCATATGTAGTTGAAGGTTCTCCTGGAAATGTTGAAGACATACTTGAACTTGTCCAAACACTTAGGTGGAGAGTGAAGACCTGCAGGTACAACAATCAGCAGAAAATATTGCAAGTAAGCTCTATGGGTACTTGAACATTTTCTTAGAATTTGTATTGATGTCCATAATCTCATTCTTCCATGTATATATATAGACATCAATCAGATAAACAATCTTTTGAACCAACCATCTCATATGGTGAAGAATATCAGAAAAGAATGTGTCCTGGAACTTTACAGAAGCAAAAGCTAAATAGTGGTATGAGGAACCTATAATAGAACTTCATATAGCATATGCATCTGTATACGTCTATTCATAGAGGACAGACATCAGGTGCAGGAGGTCACGAAGAAACCTACAGCAGCACATTAAAACTAGATAAGACAACATTCAGATATATCTTCCGGTGAGACAGCCTCAAATACTTGTGTTCATGCCCGGTTGAATCAGGTGTTGTTTACAAGGGGGATCTCTTTAAACAAAATTTATGAATCTAGCACCAACCTAGTCAGTATGTTGGAGAATGTTAGGGTAGCTTAGCTCATATGTGCTTCTCTAACCTGGAAGGACCGGGATTTTCTTAAAACTATATTGTTAATTAAGACAAGCTGGGGCCCACCTCTGAGCCACTGTACATGCTACTTCTTATGTCATGGCCAATGCAATATGATCCGTGGCAAAAAGCAATGTCAGTTTCACATCTCTTTTTCTTATGATACTTGAAAATAAAAAATGCTTAAATCATCAAGAAGTAGTCTTTCGATTCCACTCTTAAGGCTAGACATTTCTCTACATGATACTTATTATGTGGCTGCAAATTTCCATTATGTACTTGGGGAGTCGTTTTTGCTTTATTTGCAGGATTTCACTACTGGGTGAGTAAAATCTTTGGTTGGACATACCCTGAAACTTCACTTGGGAACTTCTTACTCCAGCTGTTCCAAGAGCCTCTGCTAGTTAAATTCCATCGAGTAGACTCCCTGTTTTGCTCATCTCCTTCGTCAGCAGTTTGATCAGGATACCATTACCTATGTTCTGACTGAAGAGTTTGGAAATTTCTTTATGTGCAATATCTCGAGAGATGTGTCAACTATTTAATCAAATGATATTGAGCACGAACCTAAAGCTTCAAGCTCCATAGTAGTCATGGAACATGTGGTCAACCATGGCTTTTCAAGAGGATTATTTATGTGAGAATAAAGTTCTAGCTCATAAAGCTAACATTGGAACTTAGTTGAGATGTATTGAATGGAAACTTAGAAGCCTACCTCTTTCTTTCTTTTTTTTGTTATCTTCCAACCCCTCAGAATTTAGTAGCTAATTGATTGACAAAATCCAGATTAAGAGCAAAGTCATTCCACCTGTATTAATGTTGATCCATTGATGGTTGACTAAAGTGAACCATTGGAACTAGAAATCCATTTTTAAAAGCTTTTGTTTCCAACCTAATAAGTAAATGAACCAGAGTTTAAAGTTACTCTGACCTCAAGCAAGAAACTGGAGCTGCATTTTTAGCAGAGGAGGCTCTCTCAACCATTTGCTCATTAAATGATAGGAAAAGATTGGAAACATAACAGGATTTCATGTACAAAAGCTGAAATGGTACTATCTGTTCAATTTTTGGCGACAATAAAAATATGAGGCCTAAACTAGCTACTGGCCATATAGTTTAACTTTTTCTACTTGAATTTCCTACAAGCAGTTCACTCTTTCTCTAGTCAACAGATTTCTCATTCAAGGATGGGAAAAAATGGATATGAAACATCAAACATGAGTTTTCAGAGAACTCAGCTTATAAGACAAACTTATTGCTATCCAATCCTGGACAAGGTTTTTGGCCTTTCAAAAAATAAAAATTAACCATATTAGGAGTTCTCATTTAATGGAGTAGCTAAACATGTAGATCCCTACATATAAGAGGAGTATGGATAGAAATTGTATTAATTTATCACCCCCACATCAAAGTTTAGGTTTCAACTAATCTCTTCTTTTTCCTGTCAACAATTTCCTGAAGCACTCAACAAGGAGTTATCTTTCTCCAACCAGTTTTACTGATATGTTATATAGCTATAGCAATATGGTTCTTATATTTCAACGAAGCTAATCATCAAATACGTGAGCAGGAAAAAGGAACACTGGTAACTTTTTTTCTTCTTTCGTATTCAATAAGAGATACCAGAAAGTTAGGTAACAAGGAAGACTGAAGTATCAGATTAGGGATCTCCTTTTGCAATGCATTAACTTAGACCTTGAAAATTTGCTGAAACTTAAAGCCAGTCAAATTAATGAGTTAAATTTTAATCGTGAACTAAATTCAACCGGACATAGATGATAAACTGCATATTCCATCATGAAATGAGTGATCAACACAGAGATACGAGCATTTTGAGCAAAAACATCAAACAGAAGAAGAAAAAACAAGTAAATTTAAAATGAAAATCCAGACAGCAAAGAAGTGAAATTTTATGAGAATAACATACCATTAATCCGTTTAGAGAAATCATCCCACCACTCCACAGACGCTTCCTTCTCAGTGGACCCAGAACCAGAAGCGTTTTCTTCAATCCTTTTTTCAGTTCTTTTTCTTTTCTTCTGACCTCTTATAGGACCCATAGTGCTTCAAAGACTAGTATCAATCCAGCTGAAAGACCCACAACACAAAGCAACCAAAATCAATTAGAATCCACATAAAAACCAATACCCATTATCGAAGACGCCAAAAAACTTACCACAGGCACAGAAAGATCACGAAGTTATGACGAAAGCACTAGGGGGTCGTAACATGCAGGGGAATTATGAACAGAACAAAAAGCAAGTCGCAGTTTGAGTGTTCGTGGTGTGAGAATGTGGTTTGTGAGCATGCAAATAACTCTTTAACCAAAAAAGAGAAAAAGAAAAAGAAAATTACCACAACAATAACAACAACAAAAACAACAAATATTAATCAATAAAGAGAAAGGCTCTGACGAAGTAGAAGGATAAAGAAGCCAAACCTATGAGCTAACACATGTGGGAGAAGTCGTTGGTTTTAAGACAAGAGAAGTAAAATGTATAATAAAGACTGGTAGTACTGTAGTAGTAACTCTTCCCTGTAAGGCCCGCTCTTCTCTCTCGCATTCTCCCAAGTGAACTAATGGTATTGTTATTTTATACTTACATATATAATACACGCATTAATCTCAGTTCCCATTTGTCTTTGTTTCGTTTCGAAATACATGTAAAGGGAATTGCGTGACTTAGCTATTCCTTCCTTTCGTTGCTTTTATTAAAAGGCGGCATCGGCTCGTCAACAAGCAGGAAGCCTCGAGGAAACAGGATTTACATTATTATTTGTTGGGAATTAGATTATTTGTGGATTACCCCCAAAATTAATAAATGAGTCTGATATTAATTATGACATTATGTTTATATGATTAATTTTACATAATTCAATGTTTAACAACTTAGGACTACATGCTATAAATATCTTTCCTTTTTGGTAACATTAGCTATAAATATCTATTTCATTGCATTTTTTTTAATGTTTATATGATTAATTCCTGCATAATTCAAATTTTTAATGTGATTTATAGTCTGATACTCATTTCACATAATATATTATATGATTTAGAAAGGTTTAAAAGTAACCATACTTTATATTTATAAAAGTTTAAATAATTATGTGAATAGGGTGAATCGATCAATTCACTCTTTCCACAAATTAACACATCCCTTCATAATATTTGATAGTTATTTATAATTTTTTGTGATATTTGCACATAATTGACAAATAACACATTTTCTATATTTAGATTATTATTTCAAATCAATTATAGTATTATCTATTTATAAATAATATCTAAGAATTCTCTACTTAATAATTTTTTTTTGACTATGAATGATATAAAAAAATCATCAATTCTGAAATAACACAAGAGCAATATTATAGTATAACATATGGCCCACTCATCCATATGAACAAAGCCAAATGATTGTAATTGACAAAAATATAAATAATTTAACTAAAAGTATATTAAAAATAAGATAATCCTTTTAAAAAAAATAAGTTTAATTATATGAATTTATCAAATTTCTTTATTGAACCAAGGAGGTTGTGCTTTTTATCTTGATGATAGCAAAACCATTCAATACTAATGATTTACTTCATGTGAAATATTGGTTAAATATCAAGAGAAGAAAGTAGAATTGTTCAAGACCAAATTGTTGCTTAATCAAGATTTATATAGCTTAAGGAGATAATTACAACCTTTAATTTAAAATTATAAAAATCTTTGAGCTTCTTAAGATAATTCACTAAGCATGTTAATTTGAATAGTTTGAAGAAGATTGAAGATCAAGGTGATTAGGAGGAGCTGCCTACAAAAAGAGCAACCTTGATTAATCACATAATACAATTAGATGTCAAGGTGTTCGACTATTTGCTAGTCTTTCATGATATTTGGACAATAGTAGCTCTCATATTAAGGGTCCAACAGATATTTAGAAGCCCTAACCATTATTTTGGGGCTTTAAGTATAAATAGACTCCTTAAGAATGAAGAAAAACAACCTTTGAAGTGATTATTGACATAAAATAATGAATTGAAGTTTCTTCCTAAAATATTTATGAGCAAATTCTATTCAGTTGGGAAGCACCTGTGGGAAAATATTGAGTGATAACCTTTAGTGTTTCATTGAGTGTTATTTGCTTAACTTTATTGCCCTTTTATATTGAGAGAGTTAAGTTAGGATTCTTAGTGAATCCTCAATATAATTCAACTAGGTACAAGTTGCCACTGGGTTTCTCTTCACTCTAATTAAAGAGTTTAATGGGTTTAATACTTGAAAAGCTTTTGGTAGTAGCATAATTTCAAGAAGGGGATGGATCATTACATATAAATATCGTGTCTTTGCTTTTATCCCATGAATCTTTTATTTACGTGTTCTATAACACTTATTTATATTAACACATTGCAAGTCATCATACTTTATTCCCCTCTATCATCATCAATTGAATATATTTAATCATATACATTGTTTTAATTTGAAAGAAAATGGAGATATATAGGTTCCACAACTGAGGTTATATAGCTAATGGTCCAAAAAGATAGACATTACTTTTATTATGAATATAAGATAGACATTCCTTTTATTATGAATATTTTTAGTACCACTGGTTTAACAATGTCACATACCTAAGTAGTTTTTCCTTTTAGGCTTACATTCTAACTTTTAACTTGGTCTAGACTTTAAATTACTCAATTCACGCTCTCTTAAGTGCCCTTTGAAACCACATTGTTAACTTTTATATTTGATAAAATTTTCTCCTTTATGGTTTTTGATATTAGGATTAATTATTGAAAATTTTACAAATTTCACAAAAATTTTTACTCTTGACAAAACTCTCATGCCTTAGACCAAAAGTTCAACAATTGTAAAATTTTTTGGTTATAACAAAACCATATAACTACATAATAGCATTCTTTGTATGTTTGACATGTAATAAACATATCAAAGATACATCAAACACTAATTGCAAGTGATATTACCATATTAATTCATATGTTTTAGACTAACCTAACATTGTCATTTTACATCAAACATACTAAAAAAATGAGTATGGTGTTTTTACATCGTGTCACAACTAATAAATTCTAATAGTTGGTGTTTTTAATGCAAAAAATCCAAAAAAGTAAAGCTTCTCATGAAGTTCATGATTTTTCAATAATTAATATTGATATTATTATAAGAATATTCACTTTTGGCGCAAACTTTATTTTTATAAAAAATTTCATAAATGTAAAAGACATCAGTTATTATATGACACTAGAATTACATATTAATATGTATTAATATATTTAATAATTAATACACATATCAAAGATGTACCAGACACCAAGTCCGCGTTGATGATCATATAGTCTTAGACTAATTGAGGTTCTAAATCATAATTTTAATGATAATATAATACATTATTTATAATATTTTTATATTTTATGATACTATTAAGGCAATTTATCAAAGATTCAAGTAATTCATAAAGGATCAAGTTTAATGGAAGGGTTAAGTGAATAAATGAGTCAATTAAATAAATTGAGCAATCAGGATGAATAAAATAAGTAAAGTGGGGTACATATTTACTATAGTGAATAATCAAAAACAAGGAGGAACTAAGCACTTTAAGATATCATAAATCATTGTAATATTTCTTATAGCCTTATCTTAGTCATTTCAATAAATTGAGAGCTTAATTATTGAATGATCATTTACATATAGGACATAATACATAAATCCTTTTATAATCAAGAAAATATTTAGTTTGAACTTTAAAGAAAACTTTTTAATCTTCAAAAAAACTTTATGGAACTTTTGAAATGATTTTGAATCAAATATTTTATCAAAGGGGTATGCTTTTTCTTTAAAAACACTTGGGAGTTGAAATTTTCAACTTGGTTTCTATAGTGGTTTGACTAGCCTAAAGGTTTAGATAGGCTAATTAGCTAAAGTAATAAAAGAATATAATTGGTGACTTGTAACCAAGTAAACCATCGACTAGTTAATGGGCCAATCGATGGTCAACCAACCAGTTGAATGGTTATGATCAGCTAGTTGGTAAAGAGTTTCAAAAATTATCAAAAGGTGGATTCTATCTTAGAGCTTCAGCTAGCTAATACTATAACCAAAGGAAGTTTAACTAACTAAAGGTAGATGATAGACTAGCTATTCTTATTTTAAAACTAGTCTTTATAAAGAATAGTTTGTATTTAGCTTCTATATAAGTCACTTTTAAAAACAAATAAACCAAAAGTAAGAACAATTGGCATATACAGATTCTTAGGAAGCCTTTAAGAAAGTTTCATCACATTTATATATGTATGAGCTTAATATGAGCCCTTAATACATTTTTTGTTTGAAACAGAAGTTCTTAAGTTGTATTTGAGCAATTGAGAAATCATTTGAGAGAGTAATTGAATTGTTTAAGGTCCCTCTTCATATAGAAAATAAGATAATAAAATGGTTGTTCTTCAACCTAAGAAAGGAAGATTTGTAAAGGTTTCGCTTTACGAAGGACTTCTCTTTAACTATTGAAGAAGATGATGGTGAATTTTAAAGTGGATCTTGGAGACTGGATGTAGGTCAATGGTTGTTTGTTCGAACCAATATAAATCAATTTTATCTCTCTTTTTCTACACTCTTTTATTATTCTTTTGTTTGTTTTATGATTGTCATTGATCAATTCAAATTGCCATAACCCATCATTAGACTAAGCAATTCATTTGTTAGTTTTTACATGTGAAAAAATTATATACACATAATTTTTTTTCGTCTTGTGTTATCATCTAAGGACCAACAATTGTTTAGTCTAATTCGACATCATCATGTTACATCACACACACTAATAGATGTTAGTATGTTGCTCTAACATGGTGTTATTAACTTTTGATAGTTGATGACTTCCTAAAGAATATCTTAATTTCAAAAATAAGTTTTTCGTAAAATTTATTTTTTCAATAATTGACCTTTTGACTTTGTTATAGAATTTAAATGGGAAATAAAGCAATCAATTCATACAATATTTAATTCTCTTCATTTTATACACAAAAAAAGAATTATTGTCTTATTTTTTGTTAGGATTTTTATTAAATAATTCCTAATATTTGAATTTATTAGCTAATTAATCATTTTTCTCTAAATATAAGCAAATAACCCCAATTTCATATCTCTCTATAATATTTGATAAAGGTATTTCATGTAATTACTTTAAATTGAACAGTTAATAACAAAGAAAAAAACACTAATTTAGCTTAAAATATAATGTTATAGCACATAACAATAAATGTCTAAAAGTATTTGCATTAATACTTATATTTGCTTATATATAATTATTATATAGTATTCTTTCATATTTTTCAGTTATATTTAGTTTTTGTTTGGCTAATGATATATATTCGTATGAACAATTGCTAAGAGAACACGTTTATATTATAAACTGTGTCTAGGTATAAGGTGTCAATTTAAATAGGTGAATTAGTTTAGGTCAAAAATATATTCCTAATACTTGATATGTTATAAATTTTTAATCTATCTTGAATTATGGTAAAATAACAATTTAGAAGTTTCACGTGTTATTATTTCATTTATATTTTTAATTAATAATTTATACCTTTTCTTATAAATTAGTAGGACAAATTTAGAATATAATCATTTGATGCTATTTGGAGTGTAAATTTTTATTTTACCTTTAATTTATTTGATTATTTTATGGAGATATTACCATAAATTTATTAAATTATAAGTTTGTTATAATTTGTAGTTAACTAAGATGACAATTTCATAAATTTAAATTGTTAAATCAAAGAAAATGATAAACCTTATTTTGATTTGAGAGTAATGCATCTTGTATTAGAGTAATATGAATTGCTTATATAAAGAAATATATATGTTCCATTAATGTAAAATATATATTGAGTTATTTATGATAGAACATATATCTATGTAACTTTAATGAACATTGTTCATAAAATTCAAGGATTATTTTAATGTCAATAATGTGTTCATATTATTGTACATAATTTAACTAATTCATAGTTAGGATTTGATTAAAAGAAATTCATTATATTTGTTAGTCCTCAAATGACACACAAGAGAATAGTGAATTGTGTGTGTTCACTGATATAAATGAAAAATGATATGTTTTTATGACTTAATATTTAGTCCTTTTCACCTACATAATGCTTAAATACTCATTATGTTATATATTTTGTTTTAAGGTTCAATTAAAGGTGTTAAGCGTAAAATGAAGTTATTTGGACAAATTATGAACAATTTTTACATTTCCTCATAAAATAAGCATAACTCTCTCAAGAAAATTACGATTGGGATGATTCAAGATGATATGAAAAGTTTATAAAGAGAATTAAAACTTTCATGTTTTAGGTTTATGAGATATAAGTTGAATCAAGGTTAAAATTGAGCGTAAAGGGATAAGATTGTATATAGAAACAAGGTGAAAATGAAGACACAACTTGTTACAAGGGCTAAAGGAGAATGTATGGTGGAGAAAAGATTTGAGAAGCAATATAGGATAAGACACGTCTTAGCCCGTGTCTAATCTTAAGATATTTTAGGAAAATCCATAATCTCAATCATGATCATTGTAAAATCCCGAACCTTTCCTTTCATTGAATATAAATTTTTATGTTCAGTGAATAGTATTTTTGGATGAATAGTGAATTTCTGTGGGACCCAACCTTAAAATAATGAAAAATATCCGAAATACGTATTAGAGTTTAGTGATATTGAAACGAATCGAAAATAAGTCCGATAGGATGGATTTCGGGAGTTTCAAAAATTTAGGGTCAAAATGCCCTTTTCGGAAAATAATGAGTATTGATGACTTTAAACCCATTCAAAATTTTTGAAAGCATCCAATTAATAGGTATTGACCTTACTTAGAGTATTCCATGGTCAATTTGAAAATAAGATGGTTGTGGAATGTTTTCAGGATTTAATTTAGTTAGTTGGGCAATTAAATGCATTAAACGGCAATTTGGTCATTTTACATGGATTGATGAGTTATTAGAGATGAACAATGAGATGATGACATGTGTTTGATGAGTCATAGTGATAAAAAATAGGAAAGTGACAAGTGTAATCTTTTAAATGAGTATAAAAAAGCAAAACTTAAGATATTTGCTTCATTCTTTTAACATTGTCGTGAGTGACCAAAAAATAGAAGGAAAGAAGAGGAAGCAAGGTGAAGTTCAGCCAAGGAGAAAGAAAAGAAGGGTGCAGCTATTGTTGATGGGTTTTGGGTGATATTTGGAGAAACCTTGATCAAACATAAGGCCCTGTTTGGTTCGAGGGTTCATAATGGCAGGGGATGGAACGTAACACAGTTCCATCATTTGTTTGGAGGTTTTATAATGGAAGGGAATGGAATGGGAGGGTTTCGGAGGTTACAGGTTTACGTTCCATTCC
>JAOQMM010000008.1:22086034-22098376 GCA_027563515.1 Erythroxylum platyclados | reverse complement strand
GTTTTGTTCATAAACATGCATGCATTTCCTATATCAATATCATGTCACATAATCATCGCGATTATAAATCACAAATAATAGTGGAGGACTAACGAATGACTCTAAGACATACCCCTTACCCATAGACTATAGCCATAAGGGCTCTTTGGTGCCACACGAGTCACTTGGTCCAAATGTAGTGGACTATCGTCCGAGAGCCACACTCAATTGAATCACCACAGCTTTACTACGACATGATTATCATTTGAGAGCAAGCTCGAATGAACTGCTACAATCACACCACCATATCATGTACCATATATTGGTTGGTATCCGAGAGCAAGCTCGACCGAACCGCCCCAATCGTTTCGTATCTCAATCAATGAATTAAATACTAACCCAAATCCACACCCGACCAATTGACTTACTGTGCGCACAGCCTGGTGATGCCCACCAAGTAGCTCATACCGCAACAATCCTCCACATCATGACATATCAAGACAAGCATAACATTGAACAACAAAAACATGTATACATGTATCAATCCATATGCATAAGTATTATGTGTGCATACGACAATGATGGTGATTTCCATGATTAATATGAGAATGAATTCTAATGCATGTTCATAACCATAAATATTAAGTCATAGGTAGAATGCGCTCCATCACGTCGAATCTAACGTCTTGAAATAAAGAGTTATGCTCCTGATTGATCTATAGAAAGAAAAATAGGAATGGTCATTAGGATTTAAATCCTAAACCAATTTTAGATACCTGGAGAATAAGACCACGTCTCAATATTAAGGAGCTCCATTTTCTATTTAAAAACAGTGATGTCACATTTTATGAGGAGCCTACTGAAAATTCGACAGAGTTTTTGCTGTAAAATAGACATCCCCCTTTGGAAAGAATGAGTCATTCTTGTAATAAAAATACACTTCTATATCCACCAATAACCACAACTCAATTTGAGTTTCCAAACTATATGTCTATACCCAATTAAATCCACAATTACATCCTAAAATTCATAATAATCCAATTGATAATTCAAGTATACCAATTTATAACCCATACACCCTTATTTATACTCAATACATTCAGATAGTCTCAATTCTAATCAACAACATCTAAATTTAATCAATTTCATGCAATTCTATAAGAACATAACCCTTTCTAAATTTTTTTTCTCACAAGCTATGAAGAATTTCAATATACCACTTTTATGAAAATTGATTCACATAATATTTGGGAAAGTTTAAAATTATTTTCAGTCATTTCTATATTGGTCAGAAAATTACCACTGTCACTAGAACGTAGGGTACACACATCGGCGTCGGTGAGGTGGTGATCTTTACCACCCACCCAAAAATAACAAACTCACCTCCAGGAATCCAATGACACTGGTCTTGCATCGAAATTCCTCCCGGTTTGCAAGAATTGAAGGATTAAATCTCAAAGGCAACCCATTTCTGTTCACCAGCAAAATGGGTCCATTGGTGTGGGATTTCTGTCCTTTCCTATATTTTTAGGGTCGTTAGGCATGAGGGTGGTGTTAGTTTTGCCCAAAAATGACTAAAAATAGGAGATCGGTGACTAACCTAAATGAATCGAAATTTTCAGTCATGATTCCTCTAAATTTGGGTCGTTTTTTATGAAATAAGTTTAGGGGTTTTGTATAACATCCCAAGAGCTTTCCAAGGAGTCCTAAATTACCAGAAATGGTGGTCAGACAGTGAAGGTATGAGTGTCAGATGTTGGGAGTGAATAGTAACCTATAAGGAAATAGTTTTAAGAGAAAAATAATGGAAGCTTTCTTAAGCTCAATTTATTCTTTTATAGGCTTTTCTCCTTATTGATCCATTATGAGTAATTTGACAAAAATTTGGATCATTACAAATAAGTACTGATGAAACAAGCACAGTCAAGGAGATTGAGGAGCAAATGAAGCTCATGTGATAAGATATATTTTTTTTTGGCAAAAAAGAAAAAGGAGATGAAGTTTATATTAATGAATATTGTAATAGGATTTTTTGTGCTTATGGTACTTGTTATTTTCAACGAAAATGACATTGAATTACAATGTTAAATGTCAAACTAGACTTATATGGAATGTAATGATTGGGAATTTGATTATTATATTGTTATGATTTGTGATATGATTACTTATAAATATTGAGTAGCGAATATATGGATATGAATTCAATAATGACAGGAAAAGTTATAATAAAAGTTAGTTATAACTACAGTGGCACATACATAAAAATCATTAACATATTTTCTAATAGCTTTATAGCAATAACACATATATCAAAAAGTTACCCTAATAATGTGTGTGTGCTCTCACACACATACACATATAGAAAGGTTATTCCACATTATTTCCTTTATTTTTACTTGATTTGGAAAATTGTTCTTGTAATGATTGTGCCAATGATGCTCCCCTTTTATTTGCTTGAGCTTGTAACTATTGTAAAGTAATACTAGATTGTCCTCTGAACTAGAAACCCCTTAGTTCAAATGATAACTTGAGTGTGTGTGGATCAACATCTCTATACTTTCTTTTACTAGCATATTCAAAATTACTAACCTAGTAAAAAATATTTTAAACACATTTGTCAGTTATTATAACTAAGATAAATTGATAAAAAAGCACATTCTTTACAAGATTGCTTTATTGAAACGGTTTAGCATCCTATTTGCACCGTTTACTTATTTTTTCAATTAAAACACATTGATTAGTTATTATAACCAATGTAAATGGATAAAAAATTGAGGTTATATACCTGTGAAGATGCCTTAATGATAACCTAATAAACAAAAGACTTTTATACTTGTGAAGAAGCCTCAGTATGTAACATTGAGCCTTCCTTGTTGTATTTTTTTTAGAGTTATGACCAGAATTGTCACATTTCCCACATTTCTAGACTTATCATTTTTTAGATAATTTGTTTGAATCTTTTAATTTCTTAAGCTCATTTGGTCACCTCCTTCTTACAATTTTGGGTTTACTTGGCATTACTATTTTAGCTGGAGGATACATCACCTTTGCATCTGTTAAAGGCCAAAAAATTTCACCCATAATATGCTCTAACATATGGTCATGCAAACTCAAGAACTAACCCTTCTTATAACATGAATCTACAAACGTATCAACCCTTTGTTTTGAATGATGGTTTGCACTAATCGCATGTTTGCAAGGGTATCCATATAGATCTCATGCCAACAACTACATGATACTTTGAAACTTCATAAGCACTGTTTCCATTCCAGACTATTCTCTATTACATTACATCTTTTTTGTTATATTCCAACTTCTTTACTATACTTAGTGCAACACTTGACTTCCATCCATCTACAAAATGTCTCCTATTTATTTACCTTTTCATCACTATGATTTTAATTATTTCAATCATGCTAATTATCGACATATCTATAGCTGATAAGATCCATCCATTCAAAGTTTCACTTATATTGTTGTCAATTATTGAACATTTAGATTCAAAGTATTGGTAACATCTGGCCCACCTCTCCTTAGGATATTTAAGTAAAGACAAATCGATTTGTGCTTTATTTTATAAAGCCTCTTCAACTACTCATTGAAATCTTCGACATACATGGACCATATACAAATTAAAAACTACTTTTTGAGTTTTTTTTCTTTTAGTTCCCACTGCAGTTGTGATATATATATATATATATATATATATATATATCTTCCACACATTCGATGAGTTGTATTTGGCAAAGACTCTTCTACAGCTCTAACTGATCACTGATTCAATTAAAGAAAATATTAATTAATCTTTAATAATATAATCAAATGAACTTTAACTATGTAAAGATGAAAATACCTATTGCATATAAAATATGACTGTAAGCACTTCACCGCCATCCAATTCCAAATCAGATGGTAGTAGATTTATGAAACCAACTCCAAAAAGACGTGTTTTCTATCTCCACATCATCCTAAGCCAATGGATACATTCCTTTATCACCATCCCTACCTACTACACCTAATAATTAACCTTGGAACTCTATCTTAAGAACGAATCCATCTATTCCGAAAATAGGTCTCAAGTGCCTCCATACTCTTTGTATAACATTCAAAACAAATGTATAACGTTTTGAATTGCAATAAAAGATAATGAAGTATGAATAAGATGTCTAACAAAAGATGAAGTATTAATAAGATAATGAAATTTTCATTTATCGTTATATGTAGTAAGGAAGTGTCCTGATTCCTTGATAGTTGTAACTCCATTGTTAATCTGGGATTATTTAACTTTCAACTCATGTACGTATCCATATAGCTTGGCATATTTATTAACATAATTATTGCCCACTCTTTTCTTATTCTCCTCTTTGCTATTATACATATGTTTGAGTTAACAAAAATATTAAGTTTCTCTTTGTGCTCTTCAACCATTTTTTTGGTTTAGATATTAGGCTTTTCAAAAATTCTATCTTTGAAATGTCTCACAAGAAACTTGGCATAAACCAATATCGGTTTGTTAGTTATGAAATAACTGTGATCATGTTTGTAAGTCTTTGCATCAAAACATTTTTCATTCTCGTCATATCCAACATACAACTCCTAAGCTCATCCTTCAATACACCTAACCCTGATCCTATTACTCTCACTCTTTTTCAACCTTATATTGTAGCATGTTTGCATTATATAATTGACAACAACATCTTTAAATTCTTTTACAATTCTAAACCTCATACACAATCTCCACTACTATGCAACACTTATTGGATTATGCCTAATACTTAAATTTGGTCTATGCAAAGCTTCAACTAGCTCCTATCTACTATGATATTTATCATTACCAATAAAACTACCACAATCCGTTGAATTTATTTCAACTAGTTGATGGTGATCCAAAATGTCTACATAGAAATCAGACTGTAGAAATTCAATATATTCATCAGCATGTTCATCTTTTTATTCATCGTCATCTTCATTGCATTCATCATCATTATGGTCACTAACATGTTCCTCTCCTCTAGTTATATATAATATATCAAGAATAAGGAAAGATGTGTTTAAATTATGGATTACGTACACATCAACTCTCATATGAACTTTTATAAGGTTTGTTATCCTGATACAACTTTGTTTTGAGTCAATGTCTTAATGAATCCCTAAAGTTAAAACTTAGTACCTTATACTATACCTTATCAATTTGATGGTACCCTATATCCTTCCTCATCTCACATACTTGCCTAAACTTGACATAATCAAGGTCAACATTTTCAAATGTAGCAATATCCATCATATTTGAATTCAAGTTCTAAAATGAAATTCCACCATCGGAAAGACATATACTTCCATATTAAGCCATTATAACTTGTGCAGTAGCCATTAGAAAACATTATAAACAACATAAGTCATTAAAAACAAAAAAAAATCATTAAAGAAACATAAATAATTAAAAGCAACTTAATACATGATACAAGTTCTATAGGAACATATAATGCAATATTTATTGATGATAGTGATGTACTTGAATTCCTAGTGAGAATTTGAAATCAATACCTCCAAGTTTGTTAGAGTAATATGCAAATTTTTATCTATGTTCCATATACATAAGAAGTAAAGAAAGTTTAAAGGTAAAAAGTTGGGTAAATTGATATATACATCTGTTATCCATAAAACCAATAACAGTTTTTTTTTTCAATGATGTTATGGAAGACTAAAGAAATCATTTCCAACTCCTTTTTTAACAAATTAGTAAAAAACAACCAAAATGTGATATTAGGTTTGGACCTACTGATTGGACGTATTAAATATATAATTCCAAAGGCATTTATGTATGTCGATGTTTGTGGATACATTTTAGTAAACTCTTAAGAGATTGTAACTTCTCCAATGGGAACACCTAGGGATTTAAAGGCATATGTCATATGCTAAATGTCACCATATACCTATAGAAGTGAAATTCTTTCTTATTTTAGTTAGTGTAATCTGGTTAGTTAGGTTGTTTTGTTGCCATTTTCTTGAGGAAAACCATTAAGTTAAGTGTGAAACAATGAAATAAGTCTATATTTTAAATGTTTATAAAGGCTAGATTAGTTTGTAATTTAGCACTTCTATGCCATATTTTTAATAGAATTATACGATATTTTTCTATGTTTAGTTTATTGTCTTCTAACTGATTATTTGAGGCAAAATCTCAAATATGGTGTATTATTCTCCATATTTTTCCAATCAAGAAAACATCAAAGTCTATTAGAAGTTGACAAGATGGAAAAAAATTTGTAAAAGGCATTAGATATCAATTCAACCCCAAAGATGTCAAAAACTTGAGAAGACTGGAGAATCTTGAAATAGGATATAACTGGCACATTAGTCATAAATGGAATTGGTTCTAGTGTGTTATTGGATAGACAAGTTTGAGAAACATATGTAAACTAACGCCGAAGTGGTATTTAAGACTGATAACAGTCTCATCCATGTTTACATATGTATAAAGTTCTAGAAGCTAACCAATATCGGTGTAGAAGTTAGTTGAACGTTGGTCTCATAACACACAATCTAAAGATGTACAAAAGCATACTTTAACCAAACTTAAGACTCTATAATGTAACCCTCACTATAAATACTTCTAAGAAGATTCATTAGGGAGGTTTCTTAGGTCTTTTGAGGGAAGCTTTTGGCAATTACTTGTCTTTAGTTATTGTTTACGAGTTCCTAACATCAAGAAAGTTTAGAAGTAAGGATTCGAAGGCGATCATCCTTAAGCTAGACAAACTTGAGATATCTTGTTCTATGTGTTCCCTCTTTATCTTCTTTAATGTTAAGACTAATTTTATTTAATTTTATTTAATAGCTAACCTAGTTAGGATTAGGGATGTAGTTTATATTGGATATTTCAATTACTAATGCATGAGTTGTTATTCTTTGGTTGAATTTATTCTCTTTAATCTTAATTGTTTGATTTTTGTTTAATCATCATAGGTTTAATTTTAGAGATCGTATGAAAGATCAAGAGGTGAAGTATACTATGTGGGATAACTAAATAGATTAACTATGTTTAATAAAGATATCTTAGAGTAGTGTGATAACTAAATAGATTAACTATATTTAATAAGTTTAATTGGATTGAATTACACATCATGTTGATTACTTAATTAGATATAACTATGGGCCTTAATAAAAGACATAGATATATTAGATTAATTTTATTTCAACCTTCATAATCAATCATTGTATGATAATTGAAATTTCTTATAAATGAATCTTGAAACCTTAATATTTTATTATCTTGATCTTTTCTTGCTATTTAATTATCTTACTTAATTATTTTAGTAATTTAATTTCCTTTCATCAATTATGATTTTGTTTAGTTTCATTGTTGGCTAAGATTAATAAAATACTTCAGATTTTATAAGTTGCTACTGTAAATTCTATGCAATTGCAGATAGATTTAATCAATATAACGAATTCTAATTTTAAGACAAAAGGTGAGCTTTCCAATTCTTTCCTGATGATTCTTTTGATAAATAAAACAATTACGCAAAGGTTTTAGTGCATTCCTTTATCCTGTTTAAGAAATATTTTCGTTAAAAAACAACTATTTTAACACCAAAAGCTATTGATTCTGATTACTCTTTCAAAGAAAAATGTCATGGTTGAATTTTCAAACTTTCTTTTTAAAAACTATATACATATAGAGAGAGAGAGAGATAAATTCATCAAAATTTAGCATGTAACTCCAATTTTAAAAATATACTAAATATTAAATTATGCAATAAAAATAAAAATATAAATCATTCATTTAATCCACAAATATTAATAATTCTTAATTTGCTTTAATCATTTTAAAGCTTCTATACAATAAGTATCATATAATAAAAGTTTACAACAACAACAACAACAACACTCAGTAAACTTAACTAATACGCAACCTTACCCCTAATCAATAGAAAGGCTATTTCCAAAAGAACTATATGAATGAAAAAGAAGAAGAAAAATTAAAAATTAAAAATTAAAAATAAAGATTAAAAATTAAAATAAAATAAAATAAAATAATATTACTAATAGGCAAAAAAAAGATAGATGCAAATAATAGTAAAAATACAAAAAATAAATAAATAATAAAAATAATACTAATTCTAATACTAATAATAATAGAAAATAATAATAAGAATAAGAATCATACTAACATTAATAATCATAAACAAAATAATTATAACGATATTAATGAAAATACTAAAGAACCTAATAATAGTAATTATAATAACACTACTACTAATAACAATAATAATAATAAAGGTTAATTACTAAAAAAAACTCAAACTTTCGTCAATTTTTTAATTATAATCTGAACTTTAAAAATTAGCAATAAAATGCCCAAACTTTCAATTTTTTTCAATTCTAGCCTAAACTTCAAAAAGTAGCAATAAAATGTTCAAACTTTCAATTTTCTTCAATTCTAGCCTGACATTATCTGTTGTTCTCCCGATGTCCTCAGCCCTTCGTTTTCTGTTTGTTCTTTTGACGACCCAAACTATTCTCGCATTACAACGTACTGCACCAATAAGCTCTTCGTTTTTAGTTCATTCTCCTAATGCCTTTAGTGTGAGGGCGTCAGGGCTGTGTAATCTAAAAATCAAAGGGTGAGGGTGTCATAAGAACAAGCTGAAAATGAAGGAAAAAACTGAAATCAAAGCGTAAGGTCTTAGGGCTGCGTAATCTGATTTAGGTCACTTTTTAAACAATGTCATCGTTTTAATTACGTGATTAAACCAAGTCGTTTCATTAATCGTCATTTATTGTGTTAATTTTGTCTAACGTGTACTAATAGTTAAGGTTTCTTAAACACGTAACAAGTCACGTCAACAAACTTAACGAAAACACTAACGTCGGGTTAGAATTGAAAACAATTAAAAGTTTAAGCATTTTATTACTACTTTTTGAAGTTCAGGCTAGAATTGAAAAAAATTAAAAGTTTTTTTTGATAATTAACCCTAATAATCATAATAATAATAATAACAATAATAATAATTCGTACTTACCATATAGGCTAACTATAATAGGCAAGAGTTAAAAGATATAAGAGAACTACCAGGATCTCTTTACAAGGGATCCTAAACTTGAATCATATCATGCCAAAGTTTTCTATTGTAGATCATGTTCTCGGTAAGTGTCAACATTGTCATATCCTTTTTGATCACCTCCTCTCAATTCTTCTTAGGTCTCCCTACTTTTCTCTTACTATTTCTAAGCACGATTCTCTCGCATTTTCTCACTGGAACGTCTGGATATCTCCTCTTAACATGTCCAAACTACCTGAGCCTTGTCTCTCTTAATTTGTCCTTAATAAAAGTTTATTTATAAAAATAAAACTAATTCATAAACGTTAAAATCGTTAATTTAGTAAATCTTAATTATTTTAAAATATGTGTATATTCTATAATACTAATATTATATTTAATAATTATAAATGCTTAAATAAAGTATTATGTAGATTCCACCGTCTTAATTTGTACCATAGCAAGTGTTTGATGACTTGTTTCTTTCTTTTGTCACACACACATGGTATGGTACAAAGACGGTGGAATCTAATGTACCTGTCATATATGGAATCTAATGTACCTGTCATATATCTCTATATGACAGATACATGTCATAAATGGAATCTAAATGTACCTGTCATATATCTTTATATGACAGATACATATATGGAATACCAAGTGTTTGATAGACTTGTTTCTTTCTTTTGTTTTGTTTGATAATAGCAATTACCGAGTCCTTCCTAATGAGAGGAATATAAATTACTCGCTTAACGAGTCTGAGGCCCCTGTGGAGTAAAAATGACAGCATAAACATCAAAAGTCAGGTACATGTTTTCTGAAACTTGAAGACAAACTTGTCAAGCAGCATTCGACTAATATTTCCACTTACCTTCAAAAGTTTTCTATTTTAATGTGCTTAAGTTTGTCTTCGAACAATAATTGAATCATATGCTTATATCACATCCCTATCTTCCACTAAAAATTGAGTTGCTTGTGAATTTTTTATTATAACTTGTAAAAATAAAATTAAGAACATTGATTATTTGTCCAACCTTACCGAGTCACTCTCCCTAGTTTCGGGTGCTATACGAATCTAAACATTAAGTGGCCTAACAGAAATGTCACCACATGCTTTTCCACAAAACTAATGCAGTAAATCAATAATAAAGTCAATTGACGCAAATGCATGAAGATTTGTCATTTTCCTTTAAAGGGTCAGTAGTAATACGATTAAATAAGGTAAAAGATACTAACTTTTTATGTAGTTTCATGAATTTTACTAAGCCTCTCTATATTTTAATATTTTATGAGAAATTCTTATATTTTATGAAAAGTTCAGAATAATTTTTTTATTAATTTTTCTGTTAACTTTTGATTAATATGACAACTTTTTTTAGACAAGTGACAATATTATATAAATAAATTGTCCCACATTATAGGATGCCCAATAACGTGAGACTTAACCAGAAACCAAAAAACTCAACCTGAAATTATTTCTTTTCCAGCTCAAAACCCATCTCAATTATTTACCCCTAACACTGTAAACATCGAAAATTGTTGACGACAACTAGCTTAATCATCTTTCCCACCATAACACAACACTCATTAATCCATAAACACTTTTGTTGGAATGAATTCCAATTAATTTGTGCGCTTATATGTAAATTATAAGAATATTGCATATTATAGGCTATCATTAAGGTCAAGTCCGACTAAAGTGATCTAATTAAATTTGGAGCTTAAAGCATCTAACAAGGTATGGACTAGTTTTATATGTGTAGAGACCAGAATAACAATTTCTTAGTTGATGATGAGCCAAATTAGAAATTGTAAACCTATTAAGCTTAGGTTTTTATCTTTACAAAATATGGTTATCGTTCCCAAGTTATGTGGCTGGCTATTAGGTTTCTCTTAACATCTCCATCACTAACGAAAATCACAAAATAGGAGCCGACATACCAACTTGGAAGATCATAATCCAGATTTTCAACTTAATAATTCATGACAATGGATTCAGATATGCTTCCGCTTTTATGCCTTGATGATTTAACATGAGTTTTGTGTTATAGGCAATGATCTGTACCAATTAAGGTTTAATACAAGAAGCGGTACAGGATAAAGCAAAGAAGGATTGAGAGTGCTCATTTGGCTGCAACATCCAAAGATAAAGGCAAGAATAGAAAGAAGAGTTAGGAAGTTGCAGGTTCTGATTTTGCATAAAAGAAATAGAAGTAAGAACATAATGAGGAATTTACCTGTTACTTCTGCAAGGGTGTAGATTATAGGAAGAGGGTTGTACCAAATATCATGCTTGGCATGTAAAGAAAGGTATATTTCTTGCTTTGGTTTATTTTGAGGTTAATTTAGCTTCAGTGCCTAGAAACACTTAATGGAAAGGTTCAAATGCTACTACTAACATAGTGTGTCTACGCAAGGTTGCCTGAGTTGCCAAAAGTCAGGTGATGGTGAAAGATACATCTTTGTGGGCAATGGCAAGCAAGTGGAAGTGGAAGCAATAGGGGCATTTCAGTTATTGTTGGGTACTAGATTTCATTTGGATTTAAAAAAGACTTTTATTGTACCATCCTTTAGACAAAATTTGGGTTCTATTTCTACTTTGGACTAATTTGGTTACTCTTGTTTATTGGGAAACAAAAAAATTAGTTTTTTCAAAATTCAAATCTTATTGGTATTGATTCCTTGATGGTAAATGATAACCTTTATATACATGATACTATTGCTTTATACAATGAATCTTTGCATACCGTTGCACGGGGTATTCAAAGAAAATTAACCAATGGGAATTCTTCTCCGTTATGGCATAAGCATTTGGATCATATCTCTAAAAAGATAATTGAAAGATTTGTGTCTAATGGAATTGTTGGTTCCCTTGATTTTATAGATTTTAACGTATGTTTTGACTGTATAAAGGGAAAACAGATAAACCAAAAGAGATTAAGTGTTAGCACAACTACAAACGTCTTAGAACTAACACATACAAATATATGTGGGTCGTTCCCTATACCATCTTGAAATAGTCAAAAATATTTTATCATGTTCATAGATGAATACTTAAGATACGATTACCTATATCTCATTCATGAGAAATCCCAATCTCTAGATGTGTTCAAAACTTTTAAGGTTGAAGTTAAAAATCAACTTGTTAAGATATTAAGTGTATCAACTTTGACCAAGGTAGAGAATACTATGGTAGATATGATGGTTTAGGTGAATAGCAACTAAGACCCTTTGCTAAATACCTCTCCAACCTCTAAAGCATTCAAAGATAGGATATGTATTCACTCATTATTTGTTTCATGTAAGACATCTACCATAA
>JAOQMM010000008.1:22068314-22079882 GCA_027563515.1 Erythroxylum platyclados | reverse complement strand
CCGACCCCTTTATTGTCTAGTATTTGATTGACCAATCCCTTATATTGGATTGGGTGAAGAGTCAAATGTTTTGGTACTTCCTCCTGGGGAAATGAATTGCATTACGTTCTAATTTAGCATTAAGCGACTAGTTGCCCTCTTCAAGATGTTGAACATATGGTGGTCTTGATGAGGATGAAGCGGTTGGTTTAGGCATAAACCCAAGACCTTTGATGTAGCTGGATTGTGTACTAAGCACCTTGATGTAAATGTCATTTACAGTTGACTTATTTCTATCAGACATTGATGTTTGTAGTAACTCCTACATATTATTCTAAATTTAAAAAAAACAATATTCAATTCAAATATTATTAGTTAGTACTATATAAATAAATAAACTTAAAATTGAAACAAAATTTTATACTTACATAATTATTGTATGCTTCTTCAGACATCCAGCCTTCACCTTCCTTATAGAGTGTCAGTTTGTAGAGTGTGATCCTATCATGATGTTATCCATGTAGTTCCTTATGACTCTGTTTTATAAAAAAAAATACTAAACATAATAAATAATATTGTATTTATTGATATGATTATAACTTGTAAACAAAGAACTTACATATTCATTTCGTAAGACAACAAATGATTTGGAGACTTGGTTATGAGGAGTTTTCATTTGTCCTTTGTTCACCTTAACCTTCTCACATTTTTCCTAAATAAAGAAAAAATAATCATTAAATCATGTAACAAGATTAATGGAAGCAAATGTGAAGGGAAAGAAAACAAATCTTGTCACGACCCCAACCTTGGACCATGATCGACACCAAAGGATCAGTAAACTCAAGGTTTACTAGACCCTTAGCAAGCTTAAAATATAGTCAAATCTCTATATCTATAATACAGATAAAATTTCAAAATGATCAAACTCATAATTGTAATAATCAAACAATTCTAACAATATAATCCTCAATTTGCTACAACTTCAAGATAGTTAATACAAGGGAAAATCTAATACATACAAGATTACTGCGGCTCTAGAGTCAAAGGTCACTGACAAACATACATCAAATCACCAGAGAGAAAGAAGACCGACGAAGTACCTTATTAAAAAAGATCTGAAAAGAAGATCATGAAAAATAGTTGAGGGGAGTCAGACCTTGCTGAGTGAATTAATACTATATTTATGTTATGCATTCCTAAGAATTTCAAAAGATACATATATATTTATAATGTATTATATCCATAAATGCAATTTCATGACATAATGATTTTATTTATAAGCATGCATGCATTTCCCATATCAATATCATGTCACATAATCATCACAATCACAAATCACAAATAATAGTGGAGGACTGACGATTGACCCTATAACATACCTCTTACCTACATATTATGGCCATAGGGCCTCTCTTGTTCCACACAGGTCTCTTATTCCAATGTAGTAGATTGTCGTCCAAGAGCCATACTTAACCGAACTGCCACAGCCTCACTACGAAATTATTGTCGTTTGAGAGCAAGCTCGATCGAACCAACATAATCATGCTACCTCTCATGTACCATATATCGGTTGGCATCCGAGAGCAAGCTCAATCGAATCGGCCTAACCGCATCATATCTCAATCAATAGACCCAATGCTACACAAATCTATACCTAACTAATGACTCACTCTGTGCACAACCTAGTGACACCCACCAAGTAACTCATACTATAACAATCCTCCACATCATCACATATCAAAATGAGCACAACATTTCACAACAAAATACGTATACATGTGTCAATCCATATGTATGAATGTCATGCGTGCATATGATAATTGTAAAAGCTTAAGGCTATAAAATAGGATTGAAGGTGTTAAATGCAAAAAAAGGACAAAATACCAAAAAGGAGATAAAAGAAGCAAGAAGCAAGCTTTCAGTAATCCAAAAATCACTGGCGGCTAACCTAAGTGATTGAAATCTATTTAATGAGGAGAGGGAAGCTCTTAAGAACTATATGCAAATAGTGGATAATCATTGTTGCTTATTGCAGCAGTAGGTAAGAATTAATTAGATCAAGGATGGGGATAGATGCACAAAATTTTTCTTCAATATAGCGTCAGTTAGAAGAAATATCAACATAATCACCTCTAGAAAATCTGAACAAGAAGCGTCTATACTAATTAGACCTATCATGGATCAGGAGATAGAAAAGGTGGTGTTTAACATGAATGGCTCTAAAGGTCCAGGCCCAAATGGATTGAATGAACTTTTCTTTCAAAAAACTTGGGATAAAATAGGGAGATTCATTAAAGATCCTGTGCAACAGGTTTTCAAAAATGAAGTGTTGCTGAAGGAGATCAATAAGACTTTTCTGTGTTTAGTTCCTAAGAGTTCTAACTCGAAAACTTGGAGTGATTTCAGACCTATCTCTTGTACTAATTTTCTCTATAAGATCATTGCCAAAGTTTTGGCAAATAGGTTGAAAGATGTTCTTCACTTCATCATCAGTGATAATTAGAAGACATTTACGAGCAATAGACATACTAGAGATAACATTTTTATATTGTAGGAGCAATTGAAACAGTATACTAGAACTAAGACCCCTCAAAATTATGCTATTAAAGTGGATCTACAAAAAGCTTTTGATAGTATTAGCTGGAGTTTTTTTGTTATAGACTATGGAAGTTATGAGATTTCCTTAAAAGTTTATCAAGTAGATTCAATAATGCATTACCACTGCTTCTTTCGAGAAATTGATTAATGGAAGCCCAATTGAGATGATCAAAGGTAAAAGAGGATCTAGGCAAGGGAATCCTCTTTCCCCTTACTTATTCCTAATTTGCATGAAAGTTCTCACCCTATTGTTGAAACACAAAATATTAGCTGCCCCCAACTTTAAATCTCACTCCAAGTGTAAGTTGCTTTCACTAACAAATTTATGTTTTGCAAATGATCTTATTCTCTTGAGTAAAGCCAATACTCATTCAATTTCTTTATTGATGAGTACTCTACAAAGTTTTAAGGAGTTTTTCGAATTGAGTATCAACTTTTAAAAAAGATATTTCATATTATCCAAAAGTGAAGCACACCTTTTAAATTCCTTATCTCAAGTCATTGGTATGAAAAAACAATATCCTCCTCTTCAGTATTTGAGAATTCCTATTTCTTCCAAAAGACTAAGATACTATACTAGCTCTAATTGAAAAGATTTAAAGAAGACTAAGGTCCTGGACTAACAGAACCCTTTCCTTAGGAGGTAAACTTCAACTTTTGAAGTCTGCTATAATGTCAATGCAAACCTATTAGTGCTTTTATATATTCCTATCAAAAGGACTGATTAAAATGGTGGGAACATTGATGAAGCAGTTTCTATGGGGTACAGGGAAAGGAGAGAGAGGAATAACTAAAGTGAATTGGAAGCACATATGTCAACCAAAGGAGGCTGGCCAGTTAGGATTGGAGTCAGTCAGCAAGAGCAACAAATTTCTAATGATAAAGAGAATTTGGAGAATCTTAAGCGAAAAATAATCTTTGTTGATTAAATTGATTAACAACTATATATTAAAGGGAGAAAGTTTTTTGGCAATAAGAATTAAAGATAGCTACTCTTGGTTCTTCAACCAAATTCTCAAGATGAGGGAAGAAGAAAAACAACATGTCACATATAGAGTAGGGGCAGGGGATAGAATCTCTTTATGGTATGACAACTGGACTAGTCATGGGGCTTTAATTCATAATCAGGTGGCAAAGGATTCACTGGTTCGATTATCAAAGAAAGCCAAGATTCAAAAATTGATTCAAAACTGGTCTCTTTCCTCAGAAGAGTTGAGAATGCTACCAATTCAATACAGATACCATGGAGAGGAAGTCATCTACTTATGGAATGGATTATTTGTATCAGAAACTTCTAACAGAAAAACAAAAGAGCTAATGGATGGGGTTGGGATAAGAATAGGGTGATGTCAATTGGTTTGGAGTAAGGTTCCTAAATCGAATGCCAACTTTTTATTTTGGCTAGCTATGATAAATAAACTCAGCACTATGGATAGACTGAAGTTCCTATCCTCTTCTAAACAATGTATACTTTGCAACTTAGAGGAGGAGAATAGAGATCATCTATTCTTCAAGTTTCTCTAAAGAGGTGTGGATTAGAATTTTTATTCTATGCGCCCGTAGTTCTAGCCATAACTGTTTAACAGATATCTTACAAGAGATATCTCAAATGCCTATCTCCAAGTATGATAAGGAAATTTTTATGGTGCAGGTAGCAACTTGTCTTCAAGAGATTTGGAAAGAGAGAAACAATAGAAGGTTTGCAGGGAAACTTGGAAACCTAAGTTCTCTTATTGAACTCACAATCACAAATGTATGAAAACAACTGATTATCAATCAGTTGGAAAAGCATTGCATTAGAAGGCTGGCTCACTCTTGGAGAATATAGATTTCTTTAATAATTTAAAAATTATTTTTTATTATAATAACTTTATTGATCTCAATTTGAGCTAATATACTAATTTAATAGCTTTATTAAATTAATAAGACAACTTTTTAAAAATAATTATATAACTTTAAGGTTCCATCCTTATTATTAATAATGATTTGTTAAGAATATACATAGATATTTAGATATGATATTTTCTCATAATATAACTGTATTTTAAGTTTTTTTCTTAAAACTTAAATCTAATTGAATCTCATACTAAATTTTTGTTGCATCTAAAAGTTCTAAAGTTGATTCTTAAATTACATACAATGAATACTTGATCTTAGTTATTCATATTCAATTAATTAGATTGGTAAAATATACTTAATTTTTAATTAATTAAATATATATTTATTAAATTTCAATATTTAAATTAATAATTTATTAATTTATCAATTAATTAAATTTTTAATCAATAAATTTTAGGGTAAGTTATATTTTAAATCTTGAATTTTGTCTAATTTTGCAATATTAGATAGAACTACAAAAAATATCAATCATATGCTAAAACTTTTAATTTGTTACAAAAATAATCCACCGATTAACTCCTTTTTTAATAGTGTTAACGTAAACCATCAATCAAGTTGATCACTTTACACGTCATCATGTATGTGATGTTTAAAATAATTAAAAATTAAAAGGAAAAGGAAAATAATTAAAAATTCATATTGAACTAGGATTGGGTAGGTTCTTTTTTTATTTTGATTTTTAATCATTTTAAACATCAAATGTATGCTATGATCCAAGTTAGTGCTATAAATGAAGGGAGTTAATGATAGACTATTTTTGTAACAAAACTAAAATTTTAAACATTTGATTGATACTTCTAATAAATTTATCCTAAATTTATAGAGTTCTAATGCTATTAATTTATAAAGTTATTATCGTATTTATTTTTAATTAATTAAACAACTCCTATTTATGAAATAAATAAATACGATCAACTATATGCAAATGCCGTGACATAGTATTGAGAAATGTCAGTGGATTAGGATTTTTCTCACATTTTATGAATGTGAAACATAAATAACATTCTTTATTTTAATTGTGTTAAATAATGAAAAAGAATCTAACTAGAAAAGAAACATCATTATGCTGTGTTTATGACTGAATGGATCATAAATTTATAATAAACAAAAAAATTCTTAGTACAACTTAATATTAATATTTGACTATATAAACCTATGGTATATTCAATATTTTATCTATTTTATTTACCCACTTTTTTCAGGAATTGAACATCAATTTTCTCATAAAAGTAGCATTCGAATTATTGAATTTAAATAATTTACAAGATTAATTTCAAGCATCGACAAATAGTTGTACAACCTTTCATATTTTATCAATAATCCAATATTCCTATATACATTACATGCTAACATAATTTATTGTTCAACCAAGATATTTAATTTATTTCTAACTTCCATTGGAAATATCTTTTCATAGATGAGAAGAAGAAAATAGCATCTCTACTATGTAAGAATAAGGCTACGTACTATCGAACCTCTCCGGACCTTGCGCCTCAGCGGGACTCTAACTGAGTGCTGATGATAATAATGATGATAAATATGAGAAGAGGAAAAATTAAAATAATCTAGTGGAAAAATGTCGGAGTAAGAGAGAAAAGAAATAAATTGAGATGTAATTAAGTGATAAAAATGTTTTAAAAAGTATTAATTTTCCATAAATAAGATTTTGAATGGAATTGAAAATTTTAAATCTTTTGCTTAAAAAGTTATTTCAAAATTTAAAAAAATGTAGGTTGTTATTAGAATATCAGCTATGAACAAGGAATAACAACAAAGGTACCTTCCATAAGGAATCTGCATTAAATAGAAACTCTAAAACTACAACTCATAAAATTGGGTTCAAATCTTCTGTTCTTATTATTCTATTGTAATCCTGTTTCGCTCCCAATATGACGTCGTTTTTTAGTAAAAATTACATCGCATTATACACGAAACCTACAAAACAATGTCGTATTGGGCCGGAATAGGGTTGATATAGGGTTATTAGAACATATGATGTGGTCCTCATAAAACTCGAGTAGAAGTAAACAAATATTTGTGTTTTAAGCTAAATGAATTATAGATAAGCACCCACATATGATGAAGTTATGGCATTGTAAGCCTTTAATAAATAGAAAGATATAATATAAATCAAGTATTCATAACCAAGGTTTATAAATAACTAAAAGCTATTGCATATTTATTCGGGATTCATTGAGAAATCAATGTTCTTACCACCAAAACTAAAATGAGTTCTTACTAATTCTATGTCCCAAAACAAGGAATGGTGGTTTCTTAAGCGTCACGCTGCTTGATGTACATGGTGTTTTTAGAATAATATCTCACTCCACCTTCAATTTTATAAGAGAGGTGGTCACTTGCATGACATATAAACAGTCTCTTCCTATTTCCTCCTCCCTGCCTTCTTTTAAAGTTTGTCCTCTTCTTCTTTTTCCTTTTTCCTACACTTGGCTTCTCTATATCTGGCCTTTACTAAAGTTTGAGGGACACTTAAATTGAACGGAAGAAGGAAACAAAAGATCTAGGAACTTCCTCCCACTTTTCCCTTTTATCCAATCAAATCAATCCTGAGCTAGCTTGTCTTCTTTTTCTCTCCTTTTTTCCCTTAAAGAAGCCTATCTAATACTTTCCGACAATTCAGTTGATTAGAATTCAACTTCTAAAATGGGGAAGAACATTACCTATTTACCATTGAAGATTGGCTAGCTCAAGAGCCTGTACAATATCATCAATTATCTTTGTTACAATCTTCGTAAACCAAATGCTTGATATCATTTAATCCAGTTAGCTCCTACAGTGTTAGCTCCTCTTATATAATAATAATGATAATAATAATATCATTAAGGCTCACACTGAAAGTTACATCCACATATCAATCTCTTACTTTGGTTATTTCCAATAGTGGATGACATCAGGTGCATTAGAATTTGCAGACAAGTTGCTACATGAGCAGGCGTACACTTGTATGGTGAGGATGAGAAAAACCAATATGCAAAATAAATGGAAAACAGTAGGATATAAGTCATGGAAACTTTGGTTTCTTGTATAAATACAAGTATTATGCACCAAGATCTCCAAGCAAGGACCGAGGCTAAGAGAGCAAAGGGCAAAAGAAAATGAAAATGATGCAAGACGAAACCAGAAAGGGTCCTTGGACAGAACAGGAAGACATTCTACTCATCAACTTTGTGCACTTATTCGGTGATCGCCGATGGGACTTTATAGCAAAAGTTTCAGGTTTGAAGGAGGCGGGAGACAACTACTAGGTATGCTTGTTCGGCGATTGACGATTTTATGGAGGAGCTTGTGATTAACAGCATGGTTTTGATGTAGGTTTAAACAGAACAGGAAAAAGTTGCAGGTTGCGTTGGGTTAATTACCTGCACCCTGGTCTCAAAAGGGGCAAGATGACTCCCCAAGAAGAGAAACTTGTGCTGGAACTTCACGCCAAGTGGGGGAATAGGTTTGAGTTTTGGCAATAACTTTACTGGTTATACCTTACAATCTAACACGAATATTTCTTTTTACATCAGAAAGCTTAAATATTCACTTAAGGGTGCATGTTAGTTGATAGCGTATAATTCTTGCAGATGGTCAAGAATTGCCCGGAAATTACCAGGGCGAACCGACAACGAGATTAAGAACTATTGGAGGACTCATACGAGGAAGAAGGCTCAAGAAAGGAAAAGAGCTATATCTCCATCGTTTTCATCTTCTACAGCATCTTCTAATGTAACCACAATGATTTCACCTTTCAATGGGACTGGAGCAGCAAGCTTTTATGATACAGGAGGACTTGAACTGGTGGGTTCTGGAGAAAAAACTAGTGAGACACTGCAGTTGGCTGAGAGTGGCTTTTCAATGGAAGAATTTTGGAAAGACATCGACACTATAGAACAAGTTGGCGACGGTTATAGGGAAGAAAACTGCAATTTCTCTTGCCCTTCAATGGCTTCTCCAACATGGGAGTACTGTACAGACACGCTATGGAGGATGGATGAAGAGGAAAGTAAGATGCTTCTACCCTATGAATACGGGACGATGTTTTTAACCGGCTAATTTCATATTCTTTATCAAACAGATGTTCAAAACTAGTAGTATTCTCTGAGGAAGCTCTAACCTGTATAGCATGGGTTTTATCCTCGTTCTAATTCTTGTGCATAACCTGTGTCCATGTTTGGTCTGTGTGTTTGCTTTTAAGAGAAGGATATATAGCCTCATCTCCCATACGGTATGAGGAGACTGTTATGTTTAATTATATGCAATACAACTTCCAGATTTAGTTTTAGTAACATCTATATGAATCTTTAGTTCTTGCACAAGATGAAGTTAAATTTCAAATGAATCACCATCTAAGTTATTGAATCAAACGATCCAAAAACCAAGGAAAAAGCAGTGGTCAGAAGATAAAGACAACTTGTAAAGATGTTGCTTTCCAGAACAGTATTGCAGAATGAGAACAAAATTCTGCTAAAAAAGATATTCCAACGCTTCTGGTCAATGAGTTGTAGTTGGATGAGATTGAGGAAATCAGGCATCAGTGGGATGATGAATAAATCAAATATTAAGGTCTTATCAAAGCTTTTGTGGGGAGTAAGATTATAGGCTGGACTGCACCAAATGTTAAGTGCTTTGCCATGGCGTGGTCCTGGTATGGTAACATCTCCAAATATTATAATATAACTTACTTAGTGGCTATTTTGCCATTTCCATTACCTATATTAATCGTTACGCAGAAGAAGTAAAAGAAACAAAGAAGAAACCTATTTGTTTGATCAAGTAAGATTTTGACATGCACCTTCAGCTGACCCTACAACTACAGGACCCTTCACTCAATCATTGAAAAAGGAAGAAAGCAGAAACTCTTAAGGCAAAAGCTTTGGGCGGCTACGATAAAATCCTGTGCAGAATTCTAATTGTTCTTGTTTATAGTTGGCAATTCAGTAATCTCGAAATGGCACATGGATTGGTAACGCAAATGAGGGTCCAACTCTAGCAAAATGGCAGGTGTACCTTTCGTACCTATACTGGAGCTTTTGGTACTTTGCTCCATCATATTCAACCATATTGCAGCTTGTGTTGTACTTCAGTCCATGTTCTCGAAATAGCAGAATGAAAGATGAGGTTTCGGATTCTCTGCCATTCAAATTCCTAATCTATAATTCTTTTTACAGTACATGTACTTTTGAGGGAATTATACATTCTAAAAGGTACCAAAAAAAATAACACTAGAAAAGACAAAATCTGCTTGCTTACTTCTACTTTTGCAGTAACATGTCTTGCTTAAATTCCGCAACCTGTTCCTTGTCTATTCGTTAATTCTTCCAGCTTACCAATAGTAACATCACCAAGAGATAGCATTACCAACAATAAATAAAAATTGCTCTTTTGTAATCAAAAGGTTAGAATCAAACTCATTATTATTGTTCGAACCAAGTAACTGCCTGTAAAAAGATCGTCTTTACCTATCCAGGATTCGGTTGTAACCAGTCTATAACAGGCATGCTTAAACTTGTGTCTATTTTGTTTTATTTTATTTCATAATTACTCTTAATATTCATAAGAATAAAAAAGAAGTAAATTATATCTTTTTTTTTCTTTTTACTTTACTCGAGTCCTATAAAATATTAGTAACAGTCTAGTCTATAAAGAGGAAGTCATTACGAAGAACTAGTCAGTGATTATGAAGAACTAGTTTGGTGGATTTGGTGGGTTAAATCGACTTTGGTGTCAAAGGCGAGTTTACAAAGATAATCGATGGTAAAAAGACCGAGAACAATGAATGGATAGAGGTATCGAAAAGAGCAAAGAGAGCAAAAGGACCTGACTTGACAACAGTGGAGGAATCAACGGAGAGCGGCAGAGCTAGTATGGCGAGCTCGTTGAAACTGAGACGAGATTAATTCAATTCTAAAATGTATTTTTTATTGTACAAGTGTATACTGATTACGTTATAATTCACGTATGCAAAATTAATGATGGATTTAATATTAAGCTAATTTATAATAAAATAAAATATTATATATTTGATTAATTTTAAATATAAATATATTTTATTTTTAATTAATTAAAAACTTATTTATTTTCTAGAAATAAGTTTTTTAAAATTAAAATTATAGAATAACTTTTTTTTAATTGGGTCCAGCAGATTTGGCCTATCCAAACTCAGGCCTACCTGAAGCATGACTCTTCTAAACAATAGACGGACTTATGAGTTAAGTCCAAGTTCAAATTGACTCGAAGTTTAATTATTATAAGTGAAAAGATGTTAAGTCCAAGTTCAAATTGACTCGAAGTTTAATTATTATAAGTAAAACAATGTTTTCCGAGAAGTCTTTGATCTTGTCCAAAACATTCCAAACCTCTGGCACAACATTCTTTCCATCACTCTTTATGGTTGCATCCCTTGGAGCACGCAAAGCTACGTGCAGCACAGATCTATTCTCGGTGTTGGTTATCTGGAAGTGCCATTCATGCATAATGTGATTAGTCATATCTTTGCAAAAGGAAGCTATTAGAATCTTTTAAGAAAAAAGAGAAAAATATATTATACGAATGAATTCCACAGTATGCAGATTAAATGGATTAAAAACCAAAGAAGAAGGGCGTAGTGACTTACACAATCTCCAGTGAACATGAGGTTAATCTTTGTCTTGAGATGAGCTGCCTACAATGAGTAAACAAGCTATGATGCATCCAAAGCCTATTGTGGTCGGAGTAGTGATTGGAACTTATAATCTCAAAGTTGTCTCACTGAAGCATTGCACTACAGGAATAACTTTTCATGTAGATCACAACTTTTTGGTATTGCTAAAAGGATTTGAGTTGTCTAAATCTTATGGCTAGTAAAATTTAAATTTAAAAGTAGAAGCAAATACAAATGTGAGTATGGACACGTTTGGTGAATGGCTGATTAACCAAAAATTGGCTGATTGACCAATATTAGCTGATTGACTATGTCAATCAGCTGATTAAAGTGTTTGGTTACCAACTGATTGGGTTGGCTGGTTGAACCCAATCAGCTGAAAATCAAAAAGCTCACGAGGGATAGCGCTTAACATCAGCTGATTAACCAAAAGACTAACGTGCCCC
>JAOQMM010000008.1:21997230-22010130 GCA_027563515.1 Erythroxylum platyclados | reverse complement strand
AGCTAGATTACAAATTCAAAATTGAGAGCATTCTACTGAGCTCTTTCAAGTATAACTCTCAAACTTGATTTTATCTACATTAGCCAATTTGTTGATTGTTGTTTTTTTGGAGAACATGCGGCTTTTGATTTACATAGAAGAGGGCGCTTAGTTGTTATGTGCCTTTGCGAGAATAAATATTAAGTTCAATATTTTAAAAATCAGACTAGTTTGGTTGGTTTTATAATTAAAACTTTTTATCAGTCAACTTTTCGATTTGGTTCTTAATTTTTCGATTTAATTTAATATAATAATTTTTGTTGTTAAAAACCGATTAATTAATTAATTAATCAATTAGCTTTCGTAAACTAATTATTTTTATAAACTAAAATAAACAGATTAATTTTTATTTAATAATTTTTTAATTAAACTTTAAATTTTTCGATAAGTAAGTGTAATCTTTTTTTATTTGTTTTTAAATTAATTTTATTTAATTATTAACCGATTCTATAATGATTTAATATCGATTGAATCTTTTAAATCTTAACTCTCTTATCTTACTAATTTAACTTTCTGTTAGGTTTTTAAAACATTAATTATGAGATTGTTTATGTAAAAGTAGCGATGTGTAGAGTATAGCAAACCTGAGTGAGAATCTTTTGTGAGCAAGTGAACGTAGATAGCAGAGAAACCAAAAGGTAAACGTAAAGTGAGAGTATGTGCTTAGGGATGGTAACAGGTCGGGCTGGGCAGCACGTAGCTGCCGATCGAACCACAAGTTGATCTAACTAGACTGAAATGCAAGTCAGACTAGACTGAAAATGTCATCCCTATACGGAGTCATCTGCATTAAATGAGGATAATGAAAAATAAAGAAAAAATTAAAGGGAATGGTGTATTAGGGAATTATATATACTAAGGAATAAAGCATCTTCAAGTTGAATTTGGAAGGTTCTGTTGGAAAGGAAATGTCATTGGTGGACTGCTCTTTTTCTCCTAAGGAGTCTCTATAAAGACAAATTAGCAAACCCCGAAATTTGACCCCATTAAAGATATTTCCATTTTTCTTTAGTTCTCACTCTCATAAGTCTAGTTCTTGTTGGCCATCCTCAGGCACGTGCAACCTACCAATGAATTGGCCTCATTAGGAGTCACCCCTTGGCATGTGCCGCAACCCCGCGGTCCTCACGTCAAGCGTCGTGCAGTGAGCGGCACGCATGGCACGTGTGAGTACCCAACCGAAACGTGTCACTCGGGGAATGGCCCGCACATGACTTGTACCTAATTATCATGTGCAGCTCCACAACCGGACAACCCAATTGGCTTACTCTTTGTTGTTAAAGCCCCCAACCCAACCCCACCCCACCTCCTCCGGATTAGATATTATTAATATCAATGAATTAAATAATTCGGATATTTTATTCTGAAACAAACAAGCTTATTAAAAACTGCTTCGAGCAAGATAGATTCGAGATGACACGTGGCACCGTCTAATTATGACGGTTCTTAACAAATTCTGTTGGTTTCCATCTTTTCGCTTCCAACTTTTTCCCATTTTATATAAATACGAGTTCACATGATTTGGTCGACAGGTAAAGTCGTTACCCGTTAGGAAGCTAAGGGGGGTAAAAAGAAGGAGCTGGTCTCCACTTTATCTGACCATTCTTCAAAGTTTATTCCCCCTTAATTACTATATTGCCCCTATAATGCGGCTGCTTAACATGGCTATCCTGTGCCTGTGTAAATCTAGGCAGTAGCACTATAGTTCTAGATGAACAGTTGAGCACTTTTCGGTTTCTTGTGCTTGTGGCCTACACATTATTCAATAAACTACCAACATTGCAACAAAATAATCACCTTTTAACCCTTTTAAGTGAATTGCTTATCAGCTAAAAATTAGTTGATGGATCATATTTAGTTGTTTGACTATATTAAAAAACTGACCATTATATTTGGTAATTAGCTGATTAAGTTAGTTAATTGAACCCAATCAGCTAATTTTTGAAAAGTTAAAGAGGAGTAACTTTTTACTTTTAGCTGATAAAAATGACCAACTTTTGTCCTTAAATCCAATATCTTTGTAATTTATGTGTACATGTTAATGAATATCAAGCCTTTCTTATAAAGTCATTATGTAATAATTATGGTCATCAAATTGTTAATAACACTTGTTTTATTGTTACTAATTTCAAAACTTAACTTTTTAAAGAAATCCTAAGATATAATATTTATGTTCTTATAATTTTTTTAAAGTCATGTCCTTATAATTTATTTTATTAAAATTAAAATTATTAATTATTAATTATTATTATTATATATTCCATATTTTTTATTAAAATTATAAACTTAATTTTTGTAAAATTAAATATAAAAAATCTAAATTCTTATAAGAATATTCATACCCTTATAATTTTGTTTAAGGTTATGCCCTCATAAGTCATTTTACATATAAACAGCTAAAACTAAACAGCTAATTTTACCAAACATCTTTAATAAACAGCTAATGTTATCCGCTGGTCAAATCAGCTAATATAATCAGTTATTATCTAACCGCTGATAGAATCAGCTAATAGCTAATACAATCAACTGATTGCCAAACAGGACCTTTATTTTTTAATTTGGCGGTTCGTAAAGAAATGTGACTAACCATAGTAACAAATTGTAAGTTTGGGAAATAGATCTTCTGTTTTAGTTAATCAATTCTTACTCTGTTTTATTAAATCTTATTTACATATTTATGTAGGACAAAAATTAATAATACAAGATTGTAACATGCTAATAGAAACGGAGGATCTCATTCCGTAAATATGAACCTAACCATCTAAAAACTTTATAATTGTAATACTAGTTAGCGTCAATAGTCTTCGAATAAATAAACACCCTATATATTTTACGTGTAGGTTATAACTACTAAACCTCTACTTCGAAAGTCTGTCTTCCTATAGTAGCTAAGGATTTAGATGGACGAAGTGTTCAGTCAAAATACATTAGTCTGATACAGTTATATCTCAAAACGCGTAAACCTAGCCTATTCCCAAAGTGCCAAAGGTTTAGGGATGGTAAATAAGAGACTAAACGACAACTAAGGAATAATCACAAGCACGTGAGAACCCCAGATTCAATTAGCAGCTACATACATTGTATTTAGAATCGAAAAGGACAAAGTTAAGTAGCAGCTTTGTCGTATGCAAACTTTGAGAGTTCCTTGTAAATTTGGAAGCCTTGTGTTCATTCTGATGACGGAATAAATTTTAAAGCATTTGACATAAACTAGTCTTAAGAAGTTAGTACAACACTTGCATGTTACACAAGAGGATAAGTTGTTAAAGCGTGGAGGAGTGTAGAAACTAGAAAGCGGTTGTCGGGAATATAATAAGAAAATTCATAATTTGTCAAGATTCATACCTCATCCATGTTCATTGTCTGTGTCAGAACGAGGTTTTCATCAGGTTGTAAGTAGTTTTTATTGGTTCTTTCTTGGACCTTGTAGTCTTCAACTTTTGTTGTTATACGCCGCATGTGGATTCGGACCATGTGCATGAACAAAATGCTTGTCTTGTTTTTTTCTTCTGGAAATGTCTTAAAATGATTATGAACCGATTATCTTGTTAGAAGTATTCTGGTAAGTTCCTTTTCTTTTCTTTTTTTATAACGAATTAAAAGTATTAATCTTTTTAAATTTTTTATTTAATGTTTAAATTTTAATTAATTCCTTAGTAAATTATATTAATAAAATATTAAAAAATCACTTTTCAAACCACATTATTAAAATTCGGATTTTTTTTATGCTTGAAGGAAAGGTGCTAGAGTGTGTATTTTAGTTACTGATATCTCTTTTCAGATCCGATGCAAAAAAGCGGCGGAATAATATTTTGAAAAACTAAATGAAAATATGTAGGAATACGTAAAACAATGTCGACCGTGTGTAGTTTGGTTATCTCGGGCATTTCACAAACGCAATCTAGTACGTTGATAACACTAAACAAAATAAAATATCATTTTTTTAAGCTTTCCCTGTGATCTTTTTCCGCTTGTCGTTGTTTTCTTCTCATATGTTATGATATGTTGAGTTGGAATAAGATTTTTAATAAAATGTAATATAATATAATGATTTATAATATAAATAAATATAATGTTAAAAGATTATTGTTCGAGAGGAATGAAATGATTCATAATATAATATAGTGAAATATTGTTTATTATTTTACATTCCATCTTAAACCTTCAAATCGGAGATAACTTATTTTTACTGTTTAGGATGAAATGAGATGTAATGTAAAACTTCTCCTTCTATCTTATTCTACTTCATTTTATTATAAACCCTCCTCTCAAATAATGAAATAATATTATTTTTCATTCCATTCTATTAATAACCACCAAACTAAACATAACTTTAATGAATGGTCCGGTACAATGTACAAATACAAACGCCTATCCCAATAAAATATTTTTTCAGACGTTTCTTTTCTTAGCCTATTTTGAAAAACTGTTTTAAATGTTTTTTTCACACTAAATATAATTCTATTAATGTATTATATTACAAATATAAATAAAAGAGTGAATAGATAAGCAAGGGAAAACGTAAATAGAAACCCATTTAAATTTTTTTAAAAATTAAAATCTGTTTGAATTAAAAATAACAGCAACTTTTTTTTCTTGGATTGGTGACCAGATTACAGCTTTACTCGAGGAAGTACCAATTTGGAATAATTTTGTATAATATCAATTATACCCTTAACCCTAATAACAAGCAGCAAAATAATACATCTCTTTATTTTATAAGGGTAAAATAGTCATTTATTATTATTATACATACATTATATTTTATTCTATCCACCTTCTAGACAACATTTCACTATATTATATTATGAACTCTTCTATCTCTCCCTAAGAACAATTTTCTAATATTATATCTATTTATATTCTATTTCATTATAAACCATTTAATTTCATTAAAAATTTGACGTCAAATCAAACATAGCCTTATCTATTTTGGAAAACCGTTTTAATTGTTTTTTTACACTAAATATAATTCTATTAATTTATTATATTTCAAAAATAAATAAAAGAGTGAATACATAAGCAAGGAAAAACATATATAAAAACTCATTAAAATTTTAAAAAGAATTAAAAAAAACAGTAACATGCGTTTTTTCTTGAATTGGCGACCGGATTACAGCTTTAATCAAGGAAGTACCAATTTGGTCTCATTTCTTCAAAACAGCTGTAAGTTGTAAGAATTGCTTTGAAAAATCTAAAAGGTTCAAGTACGAAGGGCTTGTGTGGATTTTGGAAATAAACAATGTAATTACCAACTATTAAAACCAATTAAATGCGTTCTAAGATTTGAGTCAGCATTCTTATCCCACTAAGTACAGAATCTTCACACTGCCGTGTGATCAAGAACTTCAAAGCTTAGCCAACCGTGTTAATCACTGTCCATTCTCATCATCAAACAACTTAAACTTGACGCTCCATTGCTAATGATGAGCCTGCAGTTGTACATGAAAACTGTCTCTCATGTCTCAATCATTGACCCCAGGAAGCCGCCGGAGGGAAGTTTAGAGTTTGGTGCGAAAGGAGGGGCAATTATGGAAACTTGTCATCTTTAGACACAAAACCGCGTCAAAGGAGAGCATTATAGGGAAACAGCCGTTTTGGTTTTGGATGGCAATTAATTATATATTATCTTTAATAAAACAAAAATGAATACAGAGCTTGATTTTAGTCCTTGACCTTACAGAGAAGGAAACATTTACTTATATACAGACCCCAAACCTAAATAAATGGAGGAAAAGGGAGGGAAATCAGGTTTATTTATTTAAAGCTGAGAGACAGACAAGGGTCCTGAAAGAGTGGGTGGGGGGTTAGAGGATATTTTTTGATTGCTCTTGTTGGAGTGTATTTTTGGGTTTAGAAATTATTTTTTTAATTTTTTTTGGGGGTTTTGGATGTGGATTGGTCGTTTATGAGGAAGCCAACTTTCAGTCTTTTGTCATCATCTGTATCTCCTGGGTCTATATATGAGTCACTTGTCACCTTTGTCCAACTCCCCCAAGTACTTTGCTTTTACTTTTTCTGGTTTCTACTCATTTTCAGTTCTTGTTTAAGAGGAAGAGAAGCAAAATGGAAGTCTTGGGTTCTATGTGGAATTATGAAGAGGTCATCTATCTCTTTGCCAACCTTCTCATTCCTTAAGTCTGTGGCATTAAAGATTCTAACTTTAATTCCAATTCTGTGTTACATGGTCTTTAGCTTTGTTGTTATGAGCCATTTTAAGGTGTTTATGGGTTTTCTTCCTCCCAACAATTATCAGTTCATTTACCATAAAAGTGGTCGCCTTTTAAAAGTCTGATTTGCAGTTCAATTTACCTCTGTTCTTGCTTCCTTTTCAGGTTCATTTTATAGAAGAAAACAAAACTTCCTGGAAATTTTGATTATCTGTTCTTATTATTTTGATAGTTGAAATTCCTTGTATGGAGCATTGTCATGGCGGGGGCTTGTTTTGGTTTCTTCTCTTAACAGGGAAGAATGAGGGTGACTTTATCTCTTTCATGGTTGTAATGTTTCTGCACAACTTGAACCGAAATAATACCTACCAACTCAAATTCGATTCAAATTAGTTATCTGTTTGTGCCGGAGAATATGGACTTCTCTGTCCCTTCAAAATCAAAAACAGTGTGTTGAAAATTTAATGTTTCTGTTTGATGTTTCATTCCACAAGTTGCGGTGACCTATAAGTTCAACTTGAGTCTTGAAGTTAGGTTTCTTTGACTATGTCTTTTTTCTTCCTTCTACATTTTTCATAATTTTGGAAAGAATCACTATTGAATTGAAGGACTTAAAAAATTTGCATGGGTCCTAGCTCAGACAACACCTTTTCTTCCATCTTTGGATTTGTTCTGCCAACTGGATATAATTGCACTTCTTGTTCTTTGCAATTGGGGTTCTGTATCAGGACTGTGTAACACCATCTGGTGATTGTCTCCTCAATAGTAGTAGTAGTGATGTTCTCCAATCGTTTATGGAACTCATAACCCTTTTTTCTTTTGTTTTGTTTAAGCTTATGTTACAACTGTTCAAGTGCTGAATATGTTCTTTCTTCGAAGTTTCCCTTTCAAGTGAAACCAACCTGAAAATTTTATATCTTGCTTTGAATTGGCAGAGTGTTGATCTGTTGAAGCAAAAGCTCATGTGCACAACCATGGAACTAGAGTCGCTGAAGGTTGAAGCAAATGAAGAAATGAGAAAGCACAAGGAGGATATGAGACAACTAATAAACCTGCTAAACTTGGCTTACCAAGAAAGGGATGAGGCTAAAGACCAACTGCATAAAATTGTTAACAAGCTAATGCCTTCAAGCCTTACTGATTTAGGCCCTCTGGTTCCTCACGGACAACCGGAAAGTCCCTTTGTTATGACCACAAAAGCCAACTCCAGCATAACTGAATCTAGCAGTTTATCTGATACACACAACCACCAATCTCATGGCTCCTCGCCTGCGGATTCCTTCTTTGATACTGTTAGTTCGCCTGATTTCTCGAGCGTTAACATGGCGGATTCAAGTCAACTGGGGTTTGCTAATAACACTCCTGTTCAGCAGTACACTGGCGCTATGTCCACAGGCGTAATTGGTCCAGCAGCGGTTAAAATTGATCCAACCGATGCTCTAATGGATAATCTTGTCAAGGGAAAAGCACTGCCACAAAAGGGAAAACTTTTAGAGGCAGTGATGGAGTCAGCGCCTCTTCTCCAGACGCTGCTTCTTGCAGGGCCACTTCCTAGGTGGAGAAATCCTCCCCCATTGCAGCCTTTCAAGATTCCACCTGTTTTGATTAAGGATTGTGAGGCTGCAAAGTCTGCTCATCAAAATCCTGCTGCAATTGCAAGTGTTATTCCTCACAAACAAATTTCTCAATCCTGCGTGGAGATGTCTTGTGTATCTTCACAAACGTGTTCAGCTTCCATGCTCAATTTTTCTTCTGGTGCTGCAGGCAATGGATGGCTTCTAAATTGTGGTGTCATCAACCGAATTCCGGCTGGCAAGCGGCAGAGATTGCAATGAGATTTTGATATTTTCCCTTTTTTCTTGTCTTAGAATCCGATTGCAGTTGTTGGTGTAAATGGTATACCTTGCTTTTCTGGGTTTGAATGACACACAGCTTAGTTAATTTTGTTTGTTTGCTTACTTGTATATGGGAAATGCTATCTGTTCTGATCTGGTTAAAACCAGCTCTATTTACTTACTGAATGAGCAAAAATTATTGACAGATTAGGATTAGGTCCTTAAATGAAGAATAAACTGTTATTGAAAGGCCATATTGAACTTAAAAAAAGTGCAATCCCTTTCTCTTCCTCTTCAGTGAATGGAATTATCCTATAAAGTCCTGCCACAACAGAATCCTATGATGTTGCTTGCTTAATTGTATCAGAACTTTGTAGAGTTACCTGTATAACCACCAAACCTTATGACGAATTAGCGCCATGGTGCTGCAAAACCACATTAATGGAAAGACAAGAACTGAGTCAACATTATATTGGTTCACAACCACCTACCTTCCAAGTAAGCTTGATGCTCCTTAGAAACTGATTATATGGCAAGTCCCAACGCCGGATTCACATGTCATTTGGTGTCCTACCTCACTTGAATTTATGAGCATTGAATTGAATTGATTTTCCTATTCCCATGAAAGATAAAGCTTGTTTTGTATGCCAAACTAGTTTCGAGTATTCAACTGAAAGATCAACTGAGTTCATTAATTCCATCATTAGCAAACTGTTCCTGCAATGGCCTATGCAGTTGCATATGCACACTCAGCGCCATTATATGCGAGGATTTAGGACACACACACGCACACGTATATAAAATAAAAATGAGTTTGTATTACCAATTATTGTGCTTCTGATAAAGCTTAGAGTACAATTGGGTGAGAGTCCCAAAGAAATAGAAAACGAAGCCCCTTGGATTATCTGAGACGCAATTTGGCAAAGATGACTCGTAATTCCCCTAAACGACAACAGCTTCCTACGGACTTGATAAATCTATTTGAATAGACCAAACTTTGATACCATCCAACTTAGTGACGTAATATATTCTGTATATGCTGCGCCGGTCCATGGACTGCAGAATTCTCGATCTTATCAACAACATCTATGTCCATATCTCTTTCTTCGTTGGTTTTATAAGCGAAGACTCAGTATTCACTAGTCAGTACTTCCCTATTTCAGTAAGCGAAACTATCCATGAACGGTTTCACTCTAGCCAATTAGTTGCTTCCAAAGATGTCTATAGCCTGAACTTTCTGAAATCCAATTTGCAAATTGGAAGGCATTTTTCATCTCAAGTTCTACTGCACCAGTTTGCTCTTTCTCATCAGCTGCTGAAAGATACTGATGAGACAGCTTTATTCCATATGGAAATGTTTAACTTTTCAAGCAATCTGGTTCATGAGAGCCCTCCGAGCGAGTTCATGTCACAAAACAATCCATGCCAATCTGACATCAACCATGGACTGTACTCCAACATTACGCAATCTCTCCCTATCACCATCTTCAAGAACAAGAACGAAAAAGAGTTCAAACCCAGGAATAACGAATGCGCAGTTTGCTTGAATGAATACGAAGAAGGTGAATCACTGAAGCATCTACCGAGCTGCAGTCATATGTTTCATGCTGCTTGTATTGATTCTTGGTTCAAATATCAATTATATTGTCCTCTCTGCAGATCACGGGTCTTCAATCTTACTTGTCATGATCAATCTCCACTTCTACGGACACGTTACTAGAGACTCTGATGAGGGAAGAACTTGTCAGAGAAAGAGCAGAAATTTACATGATGATTCGCACCAGAATCATACAGAACTTGGCGAGTATACCTCAAGAAACAGGTCCGAGACTTGATTCAACTTCATCCCATTGATTCCTAGCCTTCCTTTTTCCTGGTGGATGGGAATTTAGGAACCATCTACTCTTTAAATCATTGGGATGGAAAGCTCCAATAGACTAAAAAAATACTCTAAAAAAAAAAAGTAATCCTAAGTACACCAGGATTATTTGGCCTTCCGTTGTACGAAGTATAGAGGGAGAGAAATAATAGAATCTTTCGATAGTAGTGTTGTTAATCCTGACAATTCGACATTCAGAGTTTTTCTTATTTTTAATATATTAAAGAGAGAGTACCTTGTATGCTACAACCTGAAATACGTAATGGGACCTTAGTTATAGATTTCGGATCTAATATAAGAGGGAAATAAATGAAAAAATTCAAATAATACCTGATTTCACCTCCATAACTTCAAACGAGTTTTTCAAGGCTGAAACGAGCGCGAATCTACAGCCGTCTTCATGGGAATTGCTTACTGGGACACGGACAACGTCTTGCTATAGTTTTCTCAAAAACGGGTTAGAGAATCTTGATACTTACGAATGACATGAGTAACTGCAGGAGACCTTAATTTTTTTATATAGCATCCATATCGAGCTTCACTATCACAGGTACAATATGGGTCCAGTCCACACTGATCGAGATCTATTTATCTCCTAGACTTCAACTCATTGACTTAGATTATTTATTGGCCCTATTTATTATCTTTATCCAGATTAAATTACGTAACTTAATCGATAAGTTATTGAAAAACCAAACAATGCAATTAAATGTTGTCCAACTTTATGGGAAATGTTAAAAATATCGAACATTCTCTTCCTTGGACCATCGTTAATTGCAGTATTGTATCAAGTTTAAAACAATTTAAAAACTTGGTTAAGCTATGCTACTGTATTAGTCGACTAGGTTTAAACACAAAACTTTTGATCCAAAGATAACAAAAGTCCATCATTCCATTCTGCAAGACTTTCGATACCGAATAGTATCAAATACATGTGTCATGTGTGACACAGATCCAATACAATTACGCATATCTAATACCTCACTAACATGAATGGGAAATTAGAGTGTGGCAAACTAAGATGATACCTGTATGATTTGAACTATATCATCTTCGTTTGTAGGTCTCGATTTCTCTAACTTTATGCTAATCTACATATGCTAAATTGCATTAGAGAAATCCTATTTTCTCTCACTGAATGCTAAACAGCATTAGAGAAAACTTGTTTCCTCTCATCAAATGCTATACTGCATCAGAGAAAGCCTTTATGTTCTCTAACTGAAAGCTAAACTGCAATAGAGAACCTTTATGGGATTAAAAATTATATCCTCCTATATTATGTCAACATTCATGGATATCCGTATAAAACTTTATGCGTCTAAACGACATAGGCTCAAGGTCAATCTATATATAATGCCCAAATGACCTTTAAAATGCTTAAGATTGACAAAGATCTTAAGACTTTCACACATATTATGACAATGTACGATAACATGTATTACTTAGGATAAACGATGATAATCTTTGTTGAACAACCACTATACTGTCATAATATATCAAATGTATAATGTACTTAGAGCAAACATAACTATCCTTTAACTAACAGTGTCTAAGGACTTCAAAATACCTGTACTGTATACTTGCTTCTCAAACACAAGTGGGCTAAGTCCTTTAGTTAAAGGATCAACTAACATTTCCTTAGTCCTTAAATGCTCCAACTTCGACATCACCTTTCTGAATAAACTCCTTTATGGTCAAGTATTTGACCTCGAAATGCTTAAACCCTGTGATATTCTTATTGTTGTTACTAAACAACAATGCAGCAAGATTATTACAGTACAACTGAATGGGTCTAGCTACCGAATCTACCATAGATAACTCAGAAATCAAGTTTATGAGCCAAACTGCCTGTGTAGCAGCTCCATAGCATCAACAAACTCTACATGCATGGTTGAGAAAAGTTACCAGTGTCTTCTTGACACTCTTTCACAAAATTGTACCATCTGCAAATATAAAAATTTAACCTTAAGTGGACTTTCGTTCATCCGGACACATAACTAAAATATGAATTTAGATTCCTTTATGAGGTTTCAACTGTTGACTTTTCTATATGTCAATATACAATCCTTGGTTCTTTTAAGTATCTCAACACTTGCTTAACTGCATTCCAGTGGTCTATACCTGGGTTAACTAGATATTAACTAAACAATCTAACAGTAAATGCAATGTTACGCCTAGTATTTACCCAATCATACATCCGGCTATTAACCGTACCAATTTTAGGAACATTCCTTATAGCCTCTCTCTTCATTCTTTGGACACTATGTCAAAGATAATCTCTCATTATGAGAGATAAAAGCTACGACAGGTTTACAATTAATCGTATTAAACCTTTATAGCACACACTCCATGTATGCACTCTGTGAGATGCTTAATGGGTGTTGAGATTTGTCCTAGTGAATTTAAATACCTAGAACAAAAGATGCTTCACTAAGGTCCTTCATATTGAAATGTTTGGCTAAAAGTTGCTTAACCTTATGCAACATGGTTAAGACATTTGACACGAGCAATATATCTTCCATGTACGATACTAGGAAGATAACTTTGCTCCCCCTGGCCTCATAGTACAAGCATTTTTTAACTTTATTTTCCCCTAAGTCGAAAGAGGTCACAACCTCATCAAATGTAAGGTATCACTATCGGGAGGTTTGATGTAAACTATATATTGATTTGCTTAACATAAAAACATGTCAGTTCCATTTGGATCCTAAAATCCTTTAGGTTGTTCCATATAAACCTCTTTATAAAGGTCTTTATTTAAAAGAGCGATTTTGACAATCATATGATGTAACTCTATATCATGATGAGCTACAATTGCCATAATCACTCAAAATGTATCCTATGAGGTTATGGGAGAAAAGGTAACATTAAAGTCAACCTTTCTCCCTAAGTGAACCCTGAGAGGTTATTACTTTCTGATGTGCAGGCACCTGAAGTAGAACTGAAATCACTCTTTACACACCTCAAGTGTGCCTAT
>JAOQMM010000008.1:21867014-21878040 GCA_027563515.1 Erythroxylum platyclados | reverse complement strand
GAATTTGGGTTCTGCCACAATGGTGATCCAAGTACAAAGAAATATCACTATCCAAAGCATTGTGGAACTGACAAGCCCTAGGTAACTGTTATTAACTATGTAATCATGTTTGAGGCTATCAATTTTACATACCATAAGAGGGAAGTACTATTTCATAAACAAGTAGATTTGCTTGGCTATGTTGACCGAATCTGTGGTAGGTGAAGTTTTGTTTACATTAAAAAATAAACAACCTCAAGTCAATATACTAATGATAAAACACAAATATCTTATCGCTACATGGCAAAGTAGCAAAATATTACCCTAATATTAACAATTCACAAATTGAGTTGTCTTACGTGAAAATTTACAAAAAAACAGGTGAAAAAACAAGTTCAAAATTAATTAATTTAATAATTATTAATAAATATAATTAAATTTAAAATATCTTCAAAATATATAAATTTCAAATAAAATTTGATTTAATAATTAAAATATATTTAAAATAAATATTAATTTATGAATAAAAAGTTAAATTTTAATTATTTATTTTAATAAACAAAAATTTTATTAATAATTCATTAATAAATATTATATAAGAGATTAAAATAAATTTATTTAATTAAAAATAAGTTATCTTTAAGTTTTATTTATTATGTAATTATTATCATTTATAAATATATAACTATATTGACTTTAACAACTATATAGATTTTTGTTTTCATTTCAAAAAAAAGAAATTGAAAACAGAAAATAAGAACTAAAAACTACAATAAAAAATAAAAGTGAAATCAAGCGGCATCTTGGAATGCATAGGTTATAGGTTGTCACGTAAAGAGAAAGATGGTTGTGAATTTAATTTAATCAAATTATAATTAATTTAATTAACTAATTAGAGGTATTTGTAATTAACAAAATTTATATACCAAATTAAAAATATAAAAATATGTGCTACATTTTAATAAAGTGATATATAAAAAAACTTAATTTTGTCTATTTTTATTTATTTAAAGTTTATTTATAAATATTAAATTTAATTTAAATGTTTTAAAATATTACAATTCAACTTATATTTTAAAAATATTAATTTCTAATTTTATTTTTTATCGCCTAAATTAATATTACCATTAAATACAAGTCGAACGAAAAAGGCGCTAGCGCGATAAGATCACGCGGATGGCACGTGGTTAGAACATTGAAATGCAGCCTTAGGCTCTGGACTCTGGAGTCCGTGACTGACAAGAACAAAAACCTGCGCTTGCTCACCGGCTCAACCAAAGCCCCTTCCAGAGAGCTTCGACAAACTCCTCTTCATTCTTCAACGAACTCAAATCTTTTATTTCACAACAGATGCATCAATTTCCCCACCAAAATCAAACCACCTCACTCCCACCACCAGCATGATTGATCTCCGCCGCCGAATCCCCTCCGCCGGAGTCCCAATCAAATCATCTTTCTTAATCGCAGTTATTTCCCTCTATTTTCTCTCACCCTCCCTCAAAACCCTAACACTAGATTCAGCTCTCCCTAACCGCTCGCATTCCCACCGTAACAACTACATAGTCCGGTTCACGGACTACAGGGAGGCCAAAGATCACCGACTCTATCTGGAATCGCTGGTTGGTTCGAACGGCGGTTGGGAATGGATCGAGAGGCGAAATCCGGCTATGAAGTATCCGACCGATTTCGGATTGATTGCGATCGAAGACAGGGAGACGGACAGAGTGGTACGTGAAATTGAGAGGCTTGGATTGGTTAAGGATGTGAATGTTGATTTTAGCTATAAAAGGGATTTGCTTGCTGGTGGTGAAGGCTCTTTTGTGAATGGAAAGAAACGGCCTGGGAAGATATTTACTTCCATGTCCTTTAGTGAAGGAGAATATTTTACGGTGGCATCGACGAGTAATTCCTCAATCCATTGGGGCCGCCATCTCTTGAAGCAGGTTTGAGTTTTGCTGCTTCTCTATTTTGCCATATGCTGATGCTTTCTATACTCATGACATCTCTTTAAATGCGAACGAGTTCCCCAGAAACAGTTAATGCTACGACCATTGGAACTTTGTGTCTTTATACTTGTCTTATGCTTGCATATTGCTTCTACCGTTGCATATTCACGGTGAGCTGCGCTATGGTTTGTGATTGCGATTGGGTAGAGTTCTGAAGCTATTCATTCTTGATTATGCTGCTGATGGCATTTACGTGATTACTTTCCCATTGCAGAAGTCACAGGTGACTTCCTTGTTTGGAGCAGAAGTTCTATGGTCAAAAGGTTATACTGGCGCTAAAGTTAAGATGGCTATTTTTGATACTGGTATTCGAGCTGATCACCCTCATTTCCGTAATATAAAGGTACTACTTTTCCTAGAATGGTGCGTGATTCTCTGATTTTGACTAGTTTTGATCATTATTCAGTGTTGTCAATTTTAGGAATGAAGATGTGCTTTGATATTTTAAATACTGAAGTTTTATGCTGAAATTTCAAGCAGTGAAACTTTATTGTTAAAATTTTAGCTGTATTTTGCTTTAGCTCTTGTTTATTAATATTCCTTTTTCATTTTTTCGGGGTGAGTGGAGCAATTGACTGGTGGCCTAAGAAGCTTGTATTGACAATGAGTCTGAAATTTTTAGGAGCGTACAAACTGGACTGGTGAAGATACTTTGAATGACAATCTTGGGCACGGGACTTTCGTTGCTGGTGTCATTGCTGGCCAAGATGCAGATTGTCTTGGTTTTGCTCCAGATGCAGAAATTTACGCTTATCGTGTGTTTACAGATGCACAGGTAATTTCTGACATGATGAGTTGGGAACGTATGTTTACATTTACGTAAATAGCTCGTTGTGTTCTAAGTTCTGTCCTTACACAGCAAAGAAAGGGCGTTTTGAATTGGATATCTGAAAATGAAAAAGGTTATTATGGATCAAAGCCCAAAGTTTGCCATCAACCTTTCCCGAAAAGTCCAAATTAAGAATGTTAAAAGCAGGACCCTTGATGACTCAGTTGAAATTTGCTCCAGATTTCCCTTTATAATTTTGTTGAAAGGGGAACACGAAGTGCGAGCCGATTCTTGTTTGATTCATTGTATTTCAAGTATCTCTTATTTAAAATCACTAACAAAAAGAGGGGAGCCAAAACTTTCTTGAAAGACTAATTTATCATTCACATGTGCCGATAGTTTTGTTATTTCTTCCCTAGTGAAGAAGTCTAATACAATATATACACATTTATATTCACCCTGGCTCCCGTTTCTTCAATTCTTTTATGTTTGTAATATCGGTGTTGGTGAAATTGTGAGAAAGCTGTGTTCAGCCCATTGCAGGTATCATACACATCATGGTTTCTTGATGCATTTAATTATGCTATAGCGACCAACATGGATGTGCTGAATTTGAGCATTGGTGGGCCTGATTACTTGGATCTCCCATTTGTTGAGAAGGTAATTTGTTAGTCTTAGCCTGAGATCATCGATGTAACTGTTGTAGTATACTCTGATTGAATGCATTCTCTGATTATTCATATTGATTGAATGCATTCTCTTTCTAAGTAATTCTTTTCTTTCCAAAACTGAATGTGAGCTTTAATACTTTAATCTCATCAAAGCACTTTTTTCCTGCCCAAAATGTTAATCTTTAAGATCGTCTACTATTTGATTGCTCCTGTTTATTTATTAACTCTACGATTGTAACTTCCCTTTACCTTTTATCCTGTGTAACTTTGTCAATCAGGTGTGGGAAATCACAGCTAGTAATATCATTATGGTCTCGGCTATTGGAAATGATGGGCCACTTTATGGCACTTTAAATAACCCAGCAGATCAAAGTGATGTCATTGGTGTTGGTGGCATAGATTATAATGATCACATAGCTCCATTTTCATCACGTGGCATGAGCACTTGGGAGATTCCTCATGGGTAAGCTTTTGTTCTCTGATGATGCTTCTGATTTCTCAGCAGTCAACTCGCTGATTCTTGGTTAAACTTGTACATGTTATTTGTTTGGTTTTGACAAACTGATTTAATTCTTTTCTCTTTTGAAAATAACATGATTATCTGTTTTAAGCTGCTTACTGAGCATGTCTGTCTGAGAAAGGGATGGAAACAATTAGCTCCAAAGGCATTTTACACAACAAAAATTAACGTATTAGTTGAATGCTGATTGCTCTTGCAATATTGATGCATTCCAACAACTCTTTCCATCTTCACGGGCTTGCTTCTGCTTTCCATAAGTTGGGTACCAGATATTTGGGAAAGCCTTGATGTGTATCCCTGACCATTTTTTCTAATTGAAATACCACATTTTTAACTGGGCACTGTTATAACTTGCCATTTTCTAATTCGTCACATTTTTACCAATATTTTGCTATTAAAACTGAAGATACAGTTTGGTACTACTAATTTTGTCCTTTGTCATTGTAACAAGAGGACAAAATTGAATTTCACATGACAATTATTTCTGTTCATTTGGGTTTTCACCTTAAAAGTGTTCTTGACTATGTGGATTTTCTTTACAGTTATGGCCGTGTGAAGCCAGATGTGGTTGCTTATGGGCGGGAAATCATGGGATCAAAAATCAGCACTGGTTGTAAAAGTTTATCAGGGACAAGTGTGGCAAGTCCTGTCGTTGCTGGTGTGGTTTGCCTACTTGTTAGTGCTATCCCTGAAGGCAGGCGTAAAAGCATTTTGAATCCAGCGAGCATGAAACAGGCATTGGTTGAGGGTGCTGCTAAGCTCGGAGGCCCAAATATGTACGAGCAGGGAGCTGGAAGAGTTGATCTGTATGCTTTGCTCTTATGCTGTTATTTTTCATTCCTGTTCTTGTTATTGGACTCTTTAATTTTATATTCAGTGAAATAGTGCTTTATGAGGTTAAAGTTACAAGATTAATATTACACAGCTTTATAGGAAACTTCCGAATACTAGGCACCTACTTTTTCAGGCTAATGTTTACCATTATGCATTTCTTATGTCAAAACTAATTGCTTCTAACTTTTTACTCCCCTGTCAGGTTGGAATCGTATGAAATCCTAAAGAACTATCAACCTCGGGCAAGCATTTTCCCTGGCATTCTTGATTTTAGAGATTGCCCCTATTCTTGGCCCTTCTGCCGGCAACCACTGTATTCAGGTGCAATGCCCGTAATGTTCAATGCTACCATTTTGAATGGAATGAGTGTCATTGGCTATGTTAAGAGTCCACCAACGTGGCATCCTGCAACTGAAGAAGGAAACCTTTTAAACATTCACTTTACTTACTCAGAACTCATCTGGCCTTGGACTGGTTATTTAGCACTTCACATGCAAATAAAGGATGAAGGTGCACAGTTTGCTGGAGAGATTGAGGGCTATGTAAGTCTTACTGTATACAGTCCTCCAGCTCCAGGTGAGAAGGGTCCTCGAAGGAGTACTTGTATCCTTCAACTGAAACTGAAAGTGATCCCAACACCACCAAGGTCAAAGCGGGTTTTGTGGGATCAATTTCACAGTATAAAATATCCTCCAGGGTATATTCCAAGAGACTCTTTGGATGTCCGTAATGATATTCTAGACTGGCATGGAGATCACCTGCATACAAATTTCCATATACTGTTCAACCTATTACGTGAAACAGGGTACTATGTTGAAACACTTGGTTCACCATTTACATGTTTTGATGCTCACCAATATGGGACCCTTCTGCTAGTCGATCTTGAAGATGAGTACTTCCAGGAAGAGATTGAAAAATTAAGAGATGATGTTATTAATACTGGGCTGGGTTTGGCAGTTTTTGCTGAATGGTATAATGTTGATACAATTGTAAAAATGAGATTTTTTGATGATAATACACGGAGCTGGTGGACTCCTGTTACTGGAGGTGCAAATATTCCAGCACTTAATGATCTTTTGGCTCCATTTGGAATTGCTTTTGGAGATAAAGTTTTGAATGGTGACTTTTCCATTAATGGAGAGCAAAGCCGATATGCATCCGGAACTGATATTGTGAAGTTTCCAAGAGGTGGCTATGTGCACAGTTTTCCTTTCTTGGATAGCTCAGAGAGTGGGGCCACTCAGAATGTACTGCTGACAGCTGGCATGACCAAGGTGGAAACTGAACCTTCACATCAACAGTTTTTAATACAAGGATCCCGTACTTGGGGAACTTTTAAGTGCTACACCTGCTTATCTTCAAATATGCTGATCTTGTAGTCAATTTGACTGTTATCTTACACGATCACGCTGTTTATATCTATCTAATCTTCCACCTCTCCATGCACATACAACACTTTTCTTCCAACAACCTCCACCTATCCCACACCTGCATTTCCTAATGATACTTTTTGTCATTGTGCAGGCAGATTCTCCAATTCTTGGCCTTGTCGAAGTAGGTAAAGGTCGTATAGCTGTTTATGGAGACTCCAATTGTTTGGATAGCAGTCATATGGTTACCAATTGCTATTGGCTCCTAAAAAAGATATTAGATTTCACCAGTGGGAATGTTAGAGATCCACTTCTCTTCTCTGATTCTGTTAAACTGGATGCAGCCCTTTACATAGATGAGAACCAATTGCCTTCACGTAGAACTGATGTGAATTTCTCATCATATTCTGCTGTTGTGGGAAAAGATCTTATATGTAGGTGTGATGCCAGATTTGAAGTCTGGGGAACTAAGGGATACAATCTACATGTTAGGGGAAGAAACCGAAGATTTCCAGGGTATCATATCATAGATATGGGGAGAGGTTTGAATGCTACTCAGGATACTAACTATTTGAGGCGTCCAAAGTTAACCGGGAAAAAGGGTGACATGTTGGGGAATAAGTACTGGAGAGTGTTCTATGGTGATGAGGTACAAGCAGGCAACTGTTGGAATGAAATAACTTTTTTTCTTTTGCAGTATTCTATTTGCAATAATTTTTATTTTCAAGCAATCGTGTCATGCATCACTGGATGCTCATAACTTTCTAATTTGCAGCTTGATGTGCCTGTCCTAGCTGGTAATCACTGGATTGTTCTTGCTGCAGTAGCAGTAGCAGGTTGGTCAAAATTATATATCACTCAGGAAAACCTGGAAAGCTTCTGGAGATGTTTCTTTTGTATTAAACTGATTCACCTGTTGTTACTAGGTGTTTTATTGTTGTTGAGCATTTGGCGAATTCGACAAAGACGACGTCGGAGGAGAAGAGGATCAGGCTCCAGTCGATATGCCAATCTATAGTTCAAGTATGAATACCTTTGTTTGCTTTTCTGAGTATTTCCTTCAATATTGATATAAAATTTGAGAAATTATATGTTGTGAGATCACTAATATGACTGGGAATGTTGTTGCAGGAATAGTGATAGGGATTAGATTTCTATTTCAACGGTGTATATCAGTCTTGGTTCAGACGCCTGTATCGGCAAAAAAATTTTGAAGCATAATGAAATGACAAAAGGTTTTGGCCTAAAGCAAGCTTACGAACTTGGACTTTGAAGCATTTACATTCTTCATAGATTGAAATGATTGTTGGAATTATATTCTGTTTCAACCATGTTATACGTACAAAGTAAAATATCAAAATTAGGTTAGAGACAATGGTGTAGGCCAAAGATGGATGTTCACTCTTGATAGGAATTTGTGTCTTTTTTTCTTACCTCTGATTGCTTTAGAAGCTGTGGAACCCGTTTCAAACTTCTAGATAATCAACGTTGTATAGCCTTTTGTGGTTGGAGTTGTAACTTTCAATAAACACTGTTTCTTCTTTAACTATAATTGAAAAAGGAAAATCAAAATATAGATGTCTTTTTAGCATCAGTATCCAATCTGGCTGCCAGAGAGATGAAATTAATGAGGAAAAAAAGTATCAACTAAAATAAAATAAACATATGATCTTTTTTAACCCTATAATCAAAACTTTTTGATTGACTTATTTTTGAGGCAAGTAATCTAAATTGTATTACTTTTAACATAATAATTTCATGTTTCTATCCTTACAATTTTTAACTCTGTATTTTCTATTATATTCTATAACTTTCTCTTCAATTGTTTTATTGTTGTTGTTGGTATATATATAGATCCTATTTTCATTTTTACGGAATGCGTTCTTAAATCTTAGAGAAGTTTAATTTAACTCTTCAATTTCATACCCCATCCCTTTTTCTAGTATCCATAAAAAATCAATAAACTCCTGACAAAATGTTGGCATGAAACAAGTTTATGATGAAGAAGAATGAATTCCTAATGAACTGTATCACTCAACTGATAATAGAGTAGTAGAAACTTATGATACAAAAATATATGAAAGAACAGCTATCTTTATACCTAATATTCTAAATGAAAAAAAAAGCTATAACTTATGTTGTATCAAGTGAGATTCTAATAAATAATTTTAAAAAATAATTTATGCTTTTAGTAATGAACTTATTTTTGTTAATACTAGTAATTCAATTATTATGTAATCAAGAAATATATAAATGGCTAAGCTCAATGGAAAGACTTTGATTAGATGAATCAATTAAATTAATTATGCAATCAAGAGAAGAACACTAAGAACAAGATAGGGGTCCATGAATGAAGAGAATTTTAAGAAAACTCAAACGAAGAATCAAACATTTCATGTGTAACAAATTAACATAAATTCTTTATACGCATTGTCTTAGTTATTTCAATATTCTAGAAACTTAACATTACATAAATATTACATATTATGTGCATAACAACAGCTGGTGTAGTGTGTGTCTAATTCATTGCATATACTTCCAAACAAAATTTGAGTATAAATAATTATGAGACCTGTTGATTCGCTTTTTAGCTTGGAAACCAAATTTCATATAGACGCTATTGATAGAGACAATTTCATAATAAAAGAATATGATGAAAAACTTTCTTTTAACGAAAAAGGGTTTTGATATTTGGAGAATTATAGAGAATGGTCCTTACATCTCATTGAAATCTATAATTATAAATAAAGTTGAAACTTAAGGTATCAAAGAAAATAAGTGAGTAGGGCAACAATGATAAGAGATCCATTGTATTAAATAGTAAAAGGCTGTATAACTTGTTTTATGCTCTTAATATGAATGAATTCAATAGAGCTTTATGTGTGAAATTACCCATGAGATATGACAAACGGTGAAAATCAAACATATGACAATATTAGTTAAGCAAAAGAAAGCAAAGTAAACATGTTAACGCACCAATATAAGCTATCATATGGAGAAAAATGAGTCCTTTTCTAATATGAATGCTCGTTTCATTTATATTGTTAAATCTCTTAAAAGTTTTGTGATACTTATACTAATCTTGACTTGGTAAGTAAATTACTGAAGTCCTCAATAAGGATTTAGGAACAAATAGTGATAGCCATATAAGAAGAAAAAAGATTTAAATGCCTTGCCATTGGAAGAGCTCAATGAATCATTCCTTATCTACAAATGGATGAATGAATTACATAAAGAAGTGGTACTGATGAGATTCCAAAGATAAGAAAATCGATGAAAAGGAGAGTTCCATTACTAAAAATGATAAGGAGGAGATAAACTTCATTACAACGAAATTCAAGAAGTTATCAAAGAAGAAGAGGAAAAATAATAAAAAATAATAAGAAGAAAGCACTTAAATCACATGGGATGATAAAAGATATTCAGAATGTGAAGATCCCAAAAATTTGGTGGCAATTATGTGCTTTATGGTATAATAGTAATGTATCACTATCATATAATAAAGAGAAAAGTCATAAATAGTCCTCATATAAGGCAACTAAGGAAAAGAATAATTGTTGAACCAAGTGAGGAAGAGAAATGAAGAAAATTAATCACTTACATAAAAGAAGGTAAGTATGTGTTCTTATAATTGATCTTAATGCATATATTAACTTGGCATATATACCTAGATAATAAAGTTGGTATTTTGAAGTTGCTATATATGCATATTGTATGTTTCTCTTGATTTCATTTCTATGCATGCCTTGATAAAAACTTTTCTCATATGATAGAGATTGTAAAGAGGGGGATAAGGATGTTGTTTATTCACTTTTTATTTTGATGCTTATAGCATTATATGATCCATACCCTTTCCCATGTTGAAAAAAGGGGGAATAATGCATGAACTAAAGGAGATAATGTCATTTCATATTGGTTAGATATACGGGTAGAATAATAAAAATATTTTATCTCTATTTTACTCTCAACATCATTTAATTTTTCGTCATAATAAAAATGGGAGAGATTATTTGAATAAATAAGATTTTAACATATGATTTTAATGATAATAAATATATTTCTATTAATGAATCTAGTTTTAGGTCTTGTTTGGTAAACAGTAATGAAGAAATTAGAATAAAAAAACAAGAATAGGAACGAAAAGTAGGAATTGGAATAGAAATGAAATTACTGATTATGCGTGTTTAGTATGATGTTAAAAAAAGTTAGTAGTTATGCTAATATTTGGTATTAAAAATTAAAATGATAAGGATATTTTTTTACTCATAATTAGTTATTATATGATTCATTTTGTAAATAATTAATTAAACTATTTTATTTTATAAATAGTTAATTAAAATTTTTCAATGATTTCTAAAATTATTAATTTTTAAATAATTATGAATGATTTTTATGATAAGAATGCAAGTATTAATGAAATAAAATAAAATAATTATTAAAAAATTAACATAAAAGATTGTAATATGTGATTTTGATGATAATATTATGACAAGAACCAATATCTTGACAATATTTTGGTAATATTTTTATAATAACTTGATAAAATTCTAATAATATCTCTTATCTCTTATTTATGATATTTGATTCTAGTTTATACCTACATCCCCCCTTAGGAATAAAAGTTTACTATTATTTAGAATTCATTCTACCTTTGTCATTCCCTATTTTATCTATTATCAGTAAGTAAACAACTAAAAGTTAAGAGAATAAAGGTTGCATTCCCATTCCCACCTTTTTATCACTAGTTACCAAACAAGACCTTAATAATATTAGTAATTCAATTATCATCAAATCAAATAGGCTGTGGTGTAAGCATTTCCGTACTAGTTATGAATACTTTCCATTAAAACGAACAAATGAAACATTTTTAAGAAAAT
>JAOQMM010000008.1:21835630-21852317 GCA_027563515.1 Erythroxylum platyclados | reverse complement strand
TGACCGATTCTTAAATATGGTTGACCCCGTCATAGGCTTGAGTGATGGATGATTAATTGGAATGACAAGGCTTGCCCAAATTGAGTTTAATTTTTAAAATTTTAAATTTAAATTAAATTCAAATTATTATATTGATTTAATTAAAATAATATTATTTTAATTTGTTAAAACTTAAAATTATTTAATCAAATTTAATTTAAACTCAATCAAATTTAATCATACTCAAACCAAAACTACATGAGCCTTAAATTTGATCAGATTTGAGGTAGAAATCAAATCTTCCCTTAAAATTTTAGACTAATATTGAGGTTGAGTACTACCACCCCTAAACTATTGAATATATTTCCTTCAAATAATATTTTGAAATGAGTTTACAAAATAGTATTATTATGTCTAAAATATCAATTTGAATATTAGAACACCTCAAAATGAAAATTCACTATCTTTTATACCCACATAACTATATCAGTTCTAATCTATGATTAAAAAACTAAATTGATTCAATTGATCAGTCAATTCAATACTAAAAATTTTGAATTCGTCAATTTTTTATTTGATTTTTAACTTTTCGGTTAAATTTAATTTAATAATCCTTATTATAAAAAATCAACAAATTTATTAATTAATCGAACGATTTTTTTAAATTAATCAATTTTTATAAACTAAAATAAATTGATTAATTTTATTTTAATAGTCTCTTCTTTCAATTAAAATTTAAATTAAGGATAATTTTTTCAATCTTATTTCAAATTATTCAATTATATTCAATTTTTAGCTGATTTTAGTTAAAGATATTTAAAGCACTTATATAACTTTTTTATCAATATTATTTTCTGAATCTTTTATAATAAATATAGTAATAATCATATATTTAACTTATTTGATATTCAAAAATCATCTAAAAATATATCAAATAATTCTCCTTAAATATCAATTTTTGTATTATTATGTTATTTATATCAATAAAGCATTAAAAAATAATTTTAACACTGAATTAGTTTAAAATAATTATTTATTTTAAATATAAATTTGCAGTTATTTTTGTTTTTTAGCAAAAACCAAGTACTAAAACCTCTTCATTATTTCAGCGACTAGAAACAGACCCAAGAACCAAAGGTGGCGGTGGCTCCACTAATTCAGGAGACTTTTGTCGGCCGTCGGTGGGTGGAGGCGGTGGCGGAGAAAAAGTTCTACACACGACAGCCCATAATGGGTCTATACAGGGTACGGGAATGGCGTACCCAGCTTTAGCGTAGTTGACGGGATCAAATCTCCTCTGCTTTTTAGCTGGGGCCCGTTCTGTACCACGAAATCATCACCATCCACCAAACCACCCAACCCTTATATCAACAGTCCTGATGAATGGGAACAGAGTTGAAAGGGACAGAGTATCTCGTCCGTAGTTGACAATCAAAGTTGACGATCTTCGTACGTTGCCGGTGGGAATCGCTAAACAGTATCTCACAATAATTTACTAGGTGGTAGCTGTGACAGTCATCCATTAACTTGCAATAACAACCGACACAATCCGCCATTAAAACATTTATTAAAATATCAGTTGTTAAGAATTCGAAGGACACTTTTTTGTATTTTTTGTATCATACCCAATTATTAGGATTTTAAATAATTTATTAAATGTCATTTAAAGGGAATATCAATAGTTCAATTCATAGAGTTTTATCCCATGAACTATTTTTTTCATTAATTCACATATGCTCTTCTTAGTTATGCGTGACTCAGTATTACAAAATGAATTTTTATAAAAAATTTAAAGTTACAAAGAAATTTTAAATATTTTTGAAAAAACGTTAAAATTTTGTCGGTATTTCACCCTGAAATAGACTACCATCCCCTACAAAAATATACTTAATTGTTAAAACTGTACTGTAAAAAGTATTAGGATTTGGCTCCGTGCAATCTAAAATCAATAATTAAATTTAAACTAACCAAGATTTAGGTTAATATTGAGTATAATAAATTGACTTAAATCTCAACTCGAATGATTCGAAATTTTACTATAAAATGAAGTTGTTTTAGTATAATTACTTAAAATGACATTGTCTTATCAAGGATCAATTATCAAAAACGTTGAAACTCTTGTCAATTTTTTAATTATAACCCGAACTTTAAAAAATAGTAATAAAATGTCCAAATTTTCAATTATAATACGAATTTTAAAAAGTAGCAATAAAATGCTCAAACTTTCAATTTTTTCAATTCTAACTTGACGGTAGTGTTTCTATTAAGTTTACTGATGTGGCTTACTACGTGTTTTAGAAATCTTAACTATTAATACACGTTAGTCAAAATTAACACAACAAATGAAAATTAATAAAACGGCGTTATTTAATCACGCAATTAAAACGACGTCGTTGTTTAAAAATAATCTAAATCAGATTACGCAGCCCCAAGACCTTACGCTTTGATTTCAGTTTTTCCCTTCGTTTTCAGTTTGTTCTCTTGACGTCCTCATCCTTTGGTTTTCAGATTACGCGATCCCGACGCCCTCACATTAAGAGCATCAGGAGAACGAACCAAAAACTAAGAGCTTACTAGTACAGTACGATGTAATACGAGAGTAGTTTGGGATGTCAAAAAAACAAATAGAAAACAAAAGGTCGAGGGAATCGGAAGAATAACAAATAATGTCGGGCTATAATTGAATAAAATTGAAAGTTTGAGTATTTTATTGTCACTTTTTTAAGTTTGGGTTAGAATTGAAAAAAATAAACAAAATTTGGCATTTTATATCTATTTTTTAAATTTCACACTATAATTAAAAAATTAACAAAAGTTTGAACTTTTTTTTAGTAATTAACTCCTTTATCAATCACACCAAAATAATGTTATTTTATAATATCTTATGTGAATTCAAATTCAACCGACCTTTTAAGCAAAGTCAAACAATTCATTGTCCTCCCTACTAAATACCACCGTCCACCTATCCATTCAATTCTAAGCGTAGAATATAAAGGAGGTTTATTTTCTTATAATGCATAATTTCCCAACTAACTGCAGAGGTTTTGACACCAAATTAGCAAGCAGAGCACATGCCAATCATTGCTTGCTTTGTATTGACATTTTCTAGTCTTTTGGACCTTTGACTATATGATTGATAGCTTCTTCTGGTTGCTAATTAATTTGATTGTATTTTTCTTTGCAATACGATGATCTAGTGATTGTATTTTTCTTTGCAATACGATGATCTGGAGCTTGTTAATCCCTGATTATTTCTAAATATTTTCTAATTGTTTTGACATAAACTTTAAATACACGTTATTTTCTGTCTGATCTTTTATAACTTATATAAATCATGAAAGGTTTATATAATTAAGGAATCATCCACCCCATTATAACGGAGAGTTGTGGAAATATTCTTTTTTAAATCCTTTATTCAATTATTACAAGTTCAATTATATTTATATGTGATAAAGGAATCAAATAAGAAATAAGTCTACACGGTCAAATCATGTATAAGAATTGGTCGATTCCAACGTTTTAAAAATCGAACCGAAAGTTAAATTGACAAAACAAGAAGTTTAACGTTAAATAATATTAATTAGTGGTTTTATTAGTAAGAAGATTCCGAAGCCCATACATGTGATGATTCGACCAATCAAATTCTAGGATTAATCATTGAGTTACTTTTCTTATCACCAATTAGTTTTAGGATAGAACCTCATTTGGACTTATAAATGCTAATTATACAAAATTTAACAATAATGAATTAGTCAACGAAAGCTCAATTGACATTCCCACAAACGCACTGTTGCTGCAGAAAGTTCGTCGATGTTAAATGTGCCGGAGAATCCGGACTTGTAATAAAAAGAATATATTGCGAGATATTCGAGAAAGAAAAGGTTTTTACGCGTAGAGCTTCCGAGAAAACGGACGGTGGGAAGTAAGGAGGCATTTCCCCGTCATTATTATTATAATACAATACGATAAACAATTACTTTTTAGAAGGTCAGCAGTGGCTAGCTGATGCCGTAAAATTTTATGGGTACTGGATGCATAACCAGACGTGGAGGCGTCTACGAGTCCCTGCTCCTTCTTTCCTGCTAGTTATTAGCCGGTAAAGAACTTCATTCACGCCATGTTTAATCTGGCAGGATTTGTTTTCCAGTTCAGGTCCATTATTCAACTCTCCAAGTTTCTATGACAGCTAGAATGGGAAGTATCTGTCAATTGAAGTGTTTGAAGGGTTTTTGATTTGATGATTTGTTTACTTACCAAATATTTGAAGCTTTGAAAGGAATAAAGAAGTTGGTGAGTGGGGGACCAATGGGGTCATTTGGAGCTCATCAACTCACATGGGGATTGAGAGGGTTGGAATTGTTAATGTTCAAGGAGTCATAATTAGTGGCACGACATTCGGCTGTCGTACTCATATCCCAAATATCCCCCACAATCCTCTCCTCTCATTACAATATATGGGAAGCACCGAGCACGGGTTTGGAGTCCATAATGTTTTCCCCATTTCTTTCTTTTCCAAGACTTGTTTAATGCCAAATCAAAAAATTAGATCATAGTTATGATAGTAGTTCCTATTAGATTTAAAACTATTGATACCTTTAAATCAGTTCTTTTATTACTTAAATTTGATTTTTAGAAATCAACTATACTCTCATGATCATAGAAACAGTTGTCCTGTTCTCGGTGCTCTGCGATAAGTTGCTGGTCCTTTTATCATCACATTGCATGTGATCATACTTGATTGATATTTTGTATTGTAAAACATTCCTAAAAATATTATCAATTTAAATTGGAAAACAAATAATCTAATCGGTAGATTTATGATGTAGAGTAGTATATCGATTGAATTTAGGAAAACAAAAGGAACATTTTGACTTGTATCATATCATATATATATATTGAATATACTAATCTTTTTTTTCTTTCTTTTATCTTTATCCTATTAATCTTAAACACTTTTTTTTATTGTCAAATTGTCTTTCTAAATTTGATTACTTAAATTTGATTTTTAGAAATCAATTATACTCTCATGATCATAGAAACAGTTGTCCTGTTCTCGGTGCTCTGCAATAAGTTCCTGATCCTTTTATCATCACATTGCATGTGATCATACTTGAGTGATATTTTGTATTGTAAAACATTCTTAAAAATATTTTCAATTTAAATTGGAAAACAAATAATCTAATCGGTAGATTTATGATGTAGAGTAGTATATCGATTGAATTTAGGAAAACAAAAGGAACATTTTGACTTGTATCATATCATATATATATATTGAATATACTAATCTTTTTTTTCTTTCTTTTATCTTTATCCTATTAATCTTAAACACTTTTTTTTATTGTCAAATTGTCTTTCTAAATTTCAAGTATCATTTTTACAAGTTAGCATTGACTAACTTCCACATCCTAATTTAAATATATTAAATATCATTATTGGACAAGTGTAGTTGTAACACCCCTATACAAAACCTACAACCATCCACACATAAGGCAACCAATTTCCAGTACATATATTCACGGCATATATTTTTGTTCAATGTTGTACATATACTCATACAAAGTTTCACATCACTAAACATTTTCATTTAAAAATAGTATTACATCTTCATATTTATATGATAATCCAAAAGAAAACATATACTCCTCTCCAGTCGATGTGGGATTTCACAATCCAACCCCCCTTAAGGCCCAACATCTTTACTGGTACACTCGACTCGGGTACTGACTCTGATATCACTTGTAACAGCCCAACTCACGACCCGCTTGTGATATTGTCTGCTTTGGGGTTGCTCCTCATGGTTTTAAAATGCGTCACAAGGGAGAGATATCCACACCCTTATAAGGCGTGCTTCGTTCTCCTCTCCAGTCGATGTGAGATTTCACATTATCTTAGTCATTCCAAAGGTACAAGGGTTAGTATTGGATGAACATATCTCATTGTGTTCATAATGCATAATTTTTTTCATAATTAAGAGAAAATTAGGCTTGAGTTTAAAGAAAATCCTTTTGATGCATTAAAATAAATTTAGGATACTTTTGAAATGATTTTGAATCAATTTTTCCTAAAGCATTTGGGTTTGATCTTTGAATGTCTTTGGGAAGTTTGAAAAACCATATTTTGAGCTAGGTTAGCTATATAGGAGATAGACCTACTTAACTTAAGTTTAAAAGTTAAATTTTGGTCTAAAACGGATATATGTCAACATATATGAGATATATATCATCCTAATAAGTGTTTGATGGTTTAAAAATGTTTTGGTTTAACATGGTTAACCTATATGTGATACATGTCAATCGAACTCCTATAAGAAAAATTCATTTTTTTGTCCATAATATGTGTACATGTTTTGCAAAGAAATAGGTTGAGCATTCAATTAAACTAAGAGTTATATAAAATGATGCTATTGCTACCAACCCTTGTAATAACTAGTTTATGTATCTAATGGCATATTTGGTTGTTGTATGTATAAATAGATTGTAAATAACTTGAAGGAAGGATCTTTGACACTATATGAAATCTTAGAAAGCTATCAAGAGAGTTTTATTAAATTCATTTATGTATAAAAGTAATATGAGCCTATAGTATATTATGTAATCAAGAAAGGAGCTCTTGAGACAAGTGAGCACTCAAGAAAAAGAAAAGAGTGATAAAAAAGTGAATATGTACAGAAAAGTGAAGAAGTAGATTGTTGCGTAATGAAAACAAAAACTCAGAGTACAAAGCACAAAATAGAGAGAAAAGTAAGAGAATCAGTGTCTTTTAAGGTTAAGTGTACTATATTAGTAAGGTAGTAACTACTTGTACTTTTGTACAAGGATATTTATTTTTCCATTAATGATCATAACACTTCTTTACCTAGTGTGGTTATTTCTTTATTTCAAGAATTTAAATATCTATTTCATAAGGAAATACCAAACGATTTACCTCTTTTAAGAATTATAGAATACTAAATGAAATTCATTCCAAACTTATCAATCCCTAATAAAACAACCTATAAAACCAATCTGAAGGAGACAATAGAGATTTATAGGTAAATGGATGACTTAGTGAAAAAGGGATTAATAAGGGAGAGTATTATTTGATGTTCAATTTATGTTATTTTGGTGCCAAAGAAAGATGGAACATGGTGTATGCATGTTGATTGCCAAGCTACTAATAAAATCACTATAAGGTATAGACATCTTATTCTTGGGTTAGATGATATGCTTGATGAATTGCATAATTTGTGTTTATTTTCTAAAATTGATTTAAATATGAAACATTTTATTGCATGTTCTAAAACCAATTATACACATATTATTGATTTTTTCTTTAATAAAATAATACATTTGCATAGATTGCCTAGAACAATAGTAAGTGATAGAGATGTTAAGTTCTTAAGTCATTTGTGCATATTTTTGGAATATGTTAAGAATAAAACTCTTGTTTTCTACTATTACACATCCTTAACTAGATGGGTAAATTGAAGTAATTAATAGGATATTCACTAATTTTTTTATGTGTTATCGATCAAAAGAACATAAAATAATGGGAGGCATGTTTGTCATATGTAATTTTGCATATAATAGGTCGATTCATTATACTACCTCTTACTTTCCTTTTAAACTTGTGAATGGATTTAATCCTATAACTCCTTTGGATATCTTACCTTGATCGAATGATGAATGTGCTAATTTAGATGGTAAGTACAAGGTTGATTTTGTTAGGGATTTTCATGTCAAGGTTCATTTTAACATAGAGAAAAAGAATGCAAAATATGCAAAGCAGTTCAATAAAGGAGCATAAAGGTTATTTTTGAACCTAGAAATTGAATTTCAATTCATATACATAAGGAGAGACTTCCTACAGAAAGGAATTTTAATTTGTAGCCTAGAAGGAGATGGACCTTTTTAAATGTTGGAGAAAATCAATGAATAAAATCCTATAAACTAGATTTCCTAAGCAACTATGGTAAAATGAATTCTACGTTTAATCTTATTGATTTATCTTTGTATAATATAGGTGATTTGAGGACAAATCCTTTTAAGAAGGGAGTGAATGAATGATCATTTATGAGGAATTAGAGGTCTAATGGCTAGGCCAAAGTCCAAACACATAAAGGTAACTTTGTAAGGAATAATCATACAAAAGCAAGAAAAGAAGACTATTTAAGATGAATCAAATGTGTGCATAGAATGATCACTTTTAAACTTGTTAAAGATGGAATACGCTTAATTTATAAAGAGCAAGCCATGGAGAAAATTAAAGAATGTGATTATAAAATATGACCAACATCAGTTTCATATTAGTATCAGGTATTAGTCTTATACCAAATACTAGAAGGATTGAGAAATATAAAAATTCGGGGTCAATATGCGATTTGTTTTTTGAGCCAAACTTGTAAGTATTTTCATCTATTGGTACTAGTTTAGAAGCTGGAATAGTACCATATTTGTGGATTAATTATTTAATTTTTAAAGTATTTGACTTTTCAAAGTTGTTTAGTTATTTATAATTTGATTATGATAAGGGATAATGCACTTTTCCTTTTAAAATTCTAGTTTTATTAGGAATTTTATGACTATTAATGATTGACTTTTTGATGTAATTTAAACATATAATTAAGAAATCAATTTAAGAGTTTTTTTTCATTTTTTGAAAGAATTTCCTCTTTTTTCTTTAACATAAACTTAATTTGACCTTGTCAAGTTAACTTGTGGTGGTCAAAATCAGAAATTTGATTATAATAATTTTATTTGATTAGGTTAAGTTCTCCTTACTTGATTTGAAGTTGTTCTTAGGTTTCTAATTCCTTATAAGTTAGGTTTTAATTGTTTTTGGCCTAAATTTATCATTAATAGGGCTTTTGTACAAGAAAAGAAAGATGAGGAGAAAGAGAAGGAAACAGAAGTAGCAAAAAATGAAGGTTTAAAGAGAACTAATTGAACGTTCTATACTTGAGAAGGCTTAAGAAAGATATAAAGGAAGATAAATTTGCCAAGTTTTTAAAAAAATTTTAAGCAAATTTATCTTAACATTCTTTTTATCAAAGCTCTTAAATACATGCTAAAATATGCCAAGTTCTCAAAGGGTCTTCTTCTAAAGTGAAGAGGCTTGATTACTTTCAATTAAGAATTATGCTGTGCATACAAAAGAAGCTACCTAAGGAGAATAAAGATATAAGGAGTTTTACAATTCCTTATAACATTGGTAGTTTGTCAATTAAAAGGCCAATAGTGGATTTAAAAGCTAATATTAACTTGATGACATGAAATTTTTAGTTCGTAGATATAAGATGAGCATTCAGTTCGTAGATAAGTCAATTAAGTATCCCAAAGGCATTATAGAAGATATTTTGGTTAAGGTTGAAAAATCCATCTTTCTTATTGATTTTATAGTTTTAGATATGAAGAATAATGTAGAGTTTCTCTTAATCTTAGGACAACCTTTCCTAACTACTACTAAAGTAATGATTAGATGTGCATAATGTGAGAAGTTAATCCCAAGTGAAGGGGAAGAAGAAGCATCTTTTGAGATATCTATAGTCGTAAGATATCCCCTTGAGAAAGATGATACTTAATAAATGTGATTGACACTGAAGTTTCTCATGCTATGTAAGAAATAGTCATAGATGATCAATTGGATACTTGTATTATGTTAGTCAAAAAAAGGCTATGGATGACCTATTTTACTAGAGAATGTAGAATATTTAAGGCTAATGAGCCTATCATTTGGTATTAAGGAAGGAGTCCAACTAAAGGACTTATAAAGAAGTGGCTAATAGGAGGCAACTTAATGATTTAGGTGTTTTTGTTTCAATTTAATAATTTTTAGGATTTTAGCTTTAATTTTAGTATATTTTTTACTTGATGCTGGTTGTTTACATATGTTTAAGTTAAAAGAACTTTTAAATTCATGTATTTAATTATATTTTGATGTTATTTCAATATTGGACTAAGATTATCTTAATTAGGATGAGATTTGGTTTAGTTCCATAGGCTATATAGGCAACATGGTATCCAAAACAGGGTCATGTTTCTTTATATGTTACAAAACATCACTATTTGTCCTTAAAAAGTGAGCAAGCAGTTAAGTAATCCTAGTGACTGATTAAAGATCCAGGATTGTTGATGACATCTGACAAGGTTGACATTCTTTTATTATCAGGGGAGTATTTTCCTCTTTCCTTTTTTTAGTTTTTTATTGTCCTTGTAAGTCATGTACTTTAGGATAAATGTGCAACTCAAATATGAGGGTAGGAATTAATTACTTATATTTACCAATTTTTTTATAATTAGCTTAATAAAGAACAATTTTAAGAAAATTTTAACTTCTAAAGAATATTGTTAAACATAATTCATTGTGAGTTTAGTTGTTATTATGATTTTATTTGTTTAGGCAAATAATCATGAGTTTTGATGATTCATTTAATTTTAATTTGCTTCATTAATTTTGAAAATGGATACCTGATTTTTAATATTAATATTTTTTTTGTACAATTTGGACATATAATTAAGTTAAAAGTGAAATTTTTTTAATTTTTTTCAGTAACCCATTGAAAAAATGTTCATAAGTGAGCATTAAATAAATTAACTCTACTGGATTCAAACTAAGTAAAAAGGTCAAAGTTAAACAATGTTACTAATAACCATTTAAAACAGTGGCCTAAAAAGTTAAAAAGTGGTCTAATAACTAGGAGTATATAAAACGAGGTGTTTACTCTAGTTTTAAAAGGTTAGTGACTTGGTTCTTCTCATAAAAATACTGATCACAAAAATGTTTCCCCTCCTCTGTCAACCTTCCACTCTGTTGCCCCATTACAACCTCCTCAACTTTCCACTTTTAGCAACTTACTAGACACAACCTTCATAACTATAGAACTCGACAATGTTGGTAATCACACCAGTGAACAAAATACATGTACAGGAATCCCTATTGGAAACATAATCCTTCAACTTCATTACCACTCTAACCATCAAGATTTTCCATATATTCTAATTTTTAACATAAGTAGCAACCAAGAGCTCACAATCAAAAGAGCATCTTAGAGCACTATTATGGGCGACTCAAGCTCCTTTGGGAAACTCATGTACATAGAATCAAAAAAAGGGGAGTCTATTCTGCCTCCAGTTGAGGTGCTACAACAGGAAGCTAGGAAATGGAACACTAAAGTAGTTAGCTATTTTATGGAGAAGAGGCTTACTTTTCCTGTAGTTTAGAGATGGGCAAATGCAATATGGAAAAACATGGGACTAGTGAACATGATGGTGAATGAGGATGAACTTTTTATGTTCAGGTTCAACATTGAGGAAAATTCCTAGAGAATTATTGAGACTATGCCTTGGCATATGTTAGGCCACCCATCCTCCTAAAAAGGTAGCACCTTGGAATCATTCTTGATAGTAGCTCCCTAGAAATAGTTTTACTGAAGGTCAACTTCTGTAGAGTGCCACTAGAATACTGGTCTGTAGAAGGGATGAGCCACATAGTTAGAAAATTTCAAAAATCTCTGAGGATGGATTAAAAAATGACCTTGACAAAGAGGATAGGCTTTGTAATAATCTATATAGATGTCAACATTAGGAGCAAGCTCCCTGATACATTGAAGATTACGAGATTAAAGACTAATGGGAGCCTTGAAGAGGACCAAATTAAGGTAACTTATATATGGAAGACAATGAAAAAAGAATTGAAGCAAGTCTGGAGAGTAAAGGAGAATGCAATAGGTAACCTAATAGAGGAAGAGGACATAGGAAATGAGAAGGATGTAACTAGTGAAAGGAGCATGGGAATAGAAAATGAAAATAATCAGGATGAAGAAGACAATAGCTATAGGACTCCAAAAGGCAAAGAGAAGTAGGTAGCTGTAGATACTGATCTAACTTAAGAGGATATTGTTACTACCCCAATTTAGGAAAACGTGGAACTTCAAGACCTAAACCAACCACTATGTGGAACTCTTCAAAAGTAAGTAGGAAATCCAAGAGGGAAAAGTATTTGATGCCTAAAGCAAAACAAATTTTTTTTTCAAGGCCCTAAATCTAAAACTAAGATAAAACTTATCTTTTGTTGTTTCTATATTATTTCTTTATATAATAACATTTCTTCATTTTTATTTACATGAATATATAAATTAATCATCTTATTTTGTTTTTAGAAAGTAAATAAATAAATTGACAGATAATTATGATTATATAGAATGTACAAAATTATACAAATTGATACATATCAAAGCCACTATGGCTTAACTTAAACTCAAGCACCAAATATAACAAATGGATATCCACTAAAGGTTCTAGTTCATCCTTAATAATAGCGATAGAGTTAAGTTGTGCCCTTTAGCTACATTAGTTTCCCTTATGTTGTTTCTTTCACTAACTTCTTTTAGAGAGCAAGATTGGTTTTTAAATATTCGTTGGTTCCTTTCCACCATATGTTATATACTGAGCTATTAAGAACCAATCTATATAGAGATCTATCATCATTATGTCTCCTTAGTAGGGAGGAGAGCTAGTGAATAATTCCTCTCACTTATGTATCCTATGAGTTTAGGTTGCATAACCATAAAGCATCCTTCCATACTTTACCAAAAAATGGGTAGCTGGAGAGCAAATGGGCATTAATTTCTTTTTCTACCATTCATAACTTACAAAACTATTCATAAGAATTTCTAGTCCATAGTTGTAAGCTAAAAAGTGAAAGAGATTTTTGGAGTAAAAAACTTGTTCCAAACTAGAGAAGACAACTCACATTATCAGTTGAGTTCCTGATAAAGTCTATACTAGTTTTGCTTATAAATAAGCCAGATGAATGGTTGAACCAAACTACCTTATCTTTCAATCAGGGGTTAGGAGGGTGTAAATGAAGACAATTTTGAATGAACTCAGCACATATATTGCCATAATTCCATCTCCCATCCGTAATTAAAAAAACAACTTTAACATTAATAGGGAAGAATGCTCTAACACTAGCATAATTGGGTAGAGGGTAAAGAGGGCCCAAAGCACTCTAATTATCAAACCATAGCCAAGTTCCCTTCCCATTCCCCATGTTATATTTAACAAAAGGTTGAATAATATCCTTTAAATTTAAAATTTGCTCCTTATTCCAAGATGAATCAACTATTGATGGCTATCCAAAAGCTAGATATTTGTAAGTAGTAATCATGCAACCATTTCACTTAAAGTGACTCCTTGTCACTAATAATAATCTATAACCTTTTAATTAGCATTTCCTTATTCACCAGCCTTTCAGATTTAATTCCCAAAACCCCCTTCTTGATTAGGTAAATATATCTCCTTCTAACTTACCTTGGTAAAAGGCTTATTATACTCATTGCAAACTAAAAAAAGTTCCTTAGAAGTTTTAAATTCTCCTTACATAGTTTCATAAAAAAAGTAATATGAAAAGATCAATAAGTGTACATATTATTGAGCATATAAGAGGTTAATTACAACCTTCCAGAAAATGATCATATTAAGGTTTATTCCACAATCCTTCTTCTGATCATATCTAATAGAATTTGGCAATCCATAAAAGAGAGCTTCCTTCAAGATATTAGAATTCTAAGATCTAAAATAGAGAGGACTTAGGAGATAAACCTAAAAGAGAGGATGAGATTGAGTTGATGATGAGGCATCTACTAAAGATATTAAGAAGCTTTTATCCCCGCTCCTTCAAGGATCTCATTAAACAAGCAAATGAAGCATCATTTGCTTTGCAAAACAATATTAAGTCACCAACAAAATCAAAATGGGCTATGAATAACTTAAATTTCTTATAAAAAAGTAAGTACATTTTTTATGGATGATGCGATTAAGAAACTCAATGTATATGATAAAAAGGTAAGGGGATATTAGATCACCTTGCCTTAATCCTTTGGCACCTTTAAATAATTAAAAAACTTCATCGTTGGTAAAACCGCTGAATGATGTGGTAGTTAGAAATTAAGAAATCCAAAAGATAAATCAATTAGAAACCTAAATGCTTTAAATATATGAAGCATAAGTCCCAATTCACTAAATTAAAGGTTTTGAGGATCTTAATTTTAAGAGCACAATTAGCACCTAATCCTTTGAGATGACAATTTTTAGCAATTCCTTAGCAAGCATAATATTATCCGTAATACTTCTTCCTTCAATAAAAGTAGCTTAAGATTGACTATTTTCTAAAGTCCCTCAAGGATGAGGGATTATAAGACTTGGGAACTAGATAAAGATGACTACAATTCCTAACCTTGAGCATCTATGAATTTGTACGGAATTCCTAAACATCTTTAGAAACATGATCTTTAATAGAGTTCCAAGATTTTTTATATAAGAAAATGCTAAATCCATTAGGACCAAGGGCCTTATTACAGCTAAGTGAGAATACCAATGCCTTGATATTATCTTCTGTGAAAGCTCTTATAAGGAATTTAGCATGTTCAATTGATATAACCTTGGGTATAATTAAACTGAGTGTAAAACAAGATGAAGCAACCAAACTTATAGTTCCCAATACTTTAGATAAGTAGTCTTTATCAAGAACCTAAATCTCTTTCTGGTTAGTGATAAAGATCCGCTTCACAAAAAAAAATCTTGATATTTTATTATGGTTCCTTATTGTAAGAAGTGATACATGAAAAAACTTAAGAGTTTGATTCCATTTATTTCATCCATAACTCTCTAGATTTTTACATTATTAGAGAAGAGTGAAATTTTAGGGCTCTTGTATAATTATCCAAGTCCTTTCGCTATTCTTCAGTGAAATGTTAGTGGGAGAGACATAAAAATTGTCTTGGCATTATTTCAAGTTATCCTTATCTCGATTAATAGCTTCACCAGTGTCCTTATGTATGATCAAATTATAGAGGTTTGAGCTCCCACTTAATCATCACAAGCTTTTTTTAGAATTTAATGGAAGCATAGCCTTGAACTTGCTAATCAAGACCCTTAGTTATAACTTCGTAGGAACCATTCTCTCTACTGAGATAGTTTAAAAACCTGAATGGAGAAAGACCCCTAACATTTTCCTAAAGATAATGAATCTCACTAGGGAATGATATGAAAATATATTTTTATTGAAAAAGGTTCTACTATAGTTAAATTTCTAAAGCCATTGAAGGTTAACTAGGGCTCTATCAAGTTTCTTAATTATATGCCATGATCCATCCTAATTATTAGAGCAAGTGTAAAATCTTGCACTATAGTAAAAGTTAGTTACTTTTAGATTGAGAATACAAGATCTCAGTTTACCACATGACTTTCCCATGCTTCTATCCCCATCATATTCTAACGAGACAATTGTGATATTGAAGCCCTTATTAGGAAGCCATGGCTCATTTACTGAATTTTTGAATTAAAAAAGTTCATCCCATAAGGCTAATCTTTGGAAAGCAAAGTTAGATGCATAAGTGAAGGTGAACCAGGCCTTATCCATTCCTATAATCTCATCCAGCAAGTGAATACATTAGTTTGTATAAAAATTTTGTAAAATCAAGATAAAGTAAGGATCATAAGCTATAATCACTTTGACCCATGATGCTTTTCATGATTGGTGATGAGCTTTTGGTTGGATTTGAATAACCACATATTCATGTACTTTTCTTTCTTTAATTTTATTTGCAAAAGACCAAACATCATTGACTTTATTGACTTCATTTACTTGGACACCATTTTCAACCTTTTAGGATCATTAAGACCCCTTGCATTCCATGCAATCATTGATTTTAAGGTTTAGAAGAAATTGTTAATATGGACTTAACTTTGTATCTAAATTTCTCCTTTCTAAAGTTTTGAAGCCAACCTGATGATAGTTGTGAATCATAGCATGTTTTATAGGTGTTAGAGTGTGTTTTTAGTGTTTTCTTATATGATAATCATGTGTTTAGGATTTAAATTTATATTCATGTTATTGTTTTTATGGTTTTGTTTGATTGATTATTGTTTAATTTAAATTGACTAATTTTTGGGATGATACTGACTTTTTGTATTTGAAAAATGTTTTAGACGAGATCTTTGAAGTAGACGGTGGTTGATAGAGTAATCCTTGATCATAGTTTCCAGTATGAGTAGTGCATCCAATATGAAACCTGTGATTGGTAGTAAAACAACGATTCCCATGTTGAGGTCTAATTCACTCTTCATAAATCTCTTGAGATATTTTTTTAAGAAGTTTTGTTATAGCATCTATAACCACTTCCGGTTTAGGCAGACAGCATGACAAATAGACATCTACAGGAATTAGCTTATCAACTCCCTGAACAGTACTATAAGAATTGATACTGAACATCCCCCTTGTAATTGTACATGCTCCCATAGCAATAACATATTTGGGTTTGGGCATTTGTTCATATAATCTCACTAAAGAAAGAGCCATTTTCATGGTTACTGTGCCGGCTGTTAAAATCAGATCCGCCTGTCTAGGACTCGATCTTGGTAGAAATCAAATTCTAGTTATAAATAGGATTTATAAAAAAAATATTCAATTTCTAAATAATGTTATAAACAAGAGTAATTTCATACTGATTCATAATCAATCGTTGGCGGAAGACGTGTAAGGAATTAGGAAAAAAAAAGAAGTTGTAGCAAAAAGGTATGGTATTCGAGGTGCTATTTCACAGTGGGGATTGTAACTTTCCATGAATGTTCCATTTCTCACTCAACGGCGGAACTTTGCTTATTTCTTTTTTTGAGGATCGACGAATTAAATGATATTTTTATGCCAATTTTTGCCTCTTCCTCTCGCG
>JAOQMM010000008.1:21813269-21823688 GCA_027563515.1 Erythroxylum platyclados | reverse complement strand
GTTTCACCCACCGAAGTTGTGCCAACGGGTTGTTTCAACCACCGAAATTGAGCCAATGGGCTATTTCACCCTCCGCAATTCTGCCAACGGGGTGTTTTGATCACTGAAGTTGTGCCAACGGGGTGTTTTGCTCACTGAAGTTTTTATGATGTTGTTTTCGTGTTAGCCGTCAATATTCCTCTTCATTCACTGTCTAACAAACGATGTCATTTTTTGTACAATAAACACCATCATTTTGTTGTACAACAAATGACATCATTCTCTACTAGGTTATTAGCACGAAAATGAAGCCAAAGATGAAGCCATCTTTGGCTTCGACTATTCGTCATTTTCATTCATTTTCACTCTAGTTTTGGCATTTGTTGAAGAAGCCTCGTGTGTGGTGAATCTTCGTCTTTTGTTGTGGTCGTCTTCAATTGTCCATCTGTCCAAGTAAGTCGTCCACCTTATGTATTGTTTTTTTTTAATTCTTCTTTCATTCTCTAGGTTGTTGTGATGTGCTTTTTTGTTCTTCTTTGTCCCTCTGTTTTTTGCGATATGATTTTGGTTGTCTGTGTAAATTGCCACTGCTATGCTTCACTGTGACAAAATGGGATGATGTTGGTCCAAAATGGGTTCATTGTTTGGGTTTTTGTTATTAGTTAGGGATGATTTTTTTTACTATCAAGTGTTCGATGAAAGTTTTGTTACAGACACTGATAAAGTTGTTCCCATCTTATAGCTAAGCTGGTAATGTGGACCTTGTCCATAAAATCGTGTGAAGCCTCTGTTGTTTTTTTGCATTACTTTAATGATCACCTTGATAATTTTCCCCAAGACTAATATATAGTGGGAATAAAGCATAATTAATGTTCTTAACTTAGATCTCTCTTTTACATTAAAATATTCCAACAAGCATTTAGACTTATATAATATATATAATTTCAAGAAAAAATTAAATTTATAATTGCATTCGATAATTTCAATTTATGTAATAAATTATTTTTTTGATCGACACACTATCCAACAAATGGGATTCATGTACATATCTTCTTTCAGGAAAGCTTTCTAACTATTTAATGAAAGGTCTGAAATAGTATTTAACTTTGTAGCAAGTTGTTAGGGAAAAATAGTCCTTTTTTTAGTATAAACCACTTATTCATATTGAAAATTACACATTTTTGTAATAATAGTAGTATATCCCTATATATCAAATACTATATTTTTGTACATAAAGAACATGGTCATGTGTGCTCTACTTTAAATTCTAAAATTTAGATATGATATTCTAATAAGGGTAACTTTCATCTCATTAGGCAGATTGAAGATGTATAAGTACTAAACTGTAGTACTTTCACTTATCATTGAGAATTTAATTGAACGTAATGAATTTTATTCTAAATTGACTTTTCAGAATATAACTCTTAAAATAATTCATCGAGGAATGTCGATGTGACGACTAGTTTCTGATAGTGGAAATTCATTCCGTTAGGAGGAATGTGGCAAAATTGTCCTTAACGTAGAAAAAATCATTGCAGAATAAATTCCCTCTTCATACGCTAATAACTGTTTGCCTTCCATGATCGATTTTCTTCTTCAAGGTTTTTAGTATCATCCAAACTACCTCACTTTCTTTATTATCTAGAGCTCATTTCCTGTTATGAAGCTATTATATTTATGACCATTTGATTGTATATACTATATGTTCTGTTAAGCTTCCTTGAATCTTCAAGAGAACGTAGATCGAAATGGAGGCAGGGGTGATGTCACGATAGTCCATAAAGGATTAGGAAAATCGGTTGTTTTGGAACAATCGTCGATTCCAATTACTATGTCTGTTTAATCAGGTATGCATGTGTTCCATATTGGTTTCATTATACAGTTTGACTTAAACTAGCTATCTAAGTCCTATACTAATTGTATCGTAGGTGAAATGCATCGTACTAGCAATTCATTTAATTTAATGATCCATACTACATCTGAGGATTTGTTCATTGTATCTCCTACTTATTTAGCTATAGCCAATAAGTTGTTAAAAGAGGGCGTTAATAACCTAACACTTGAGGGAAGAGCTGTGACTTTTTCAATTGATGCCTTCGAATGTGCAATGATCCTTCTTGGAAATCCAGACATAGGGAACTCATTTACCTTTACCGACTCTCATGTCACTTAGAATCCAAAAAATTAATTATTTCATTTTCTTTTCGCTGGAATCAACGTGAAACTTTATTTATTGTTACGTCTGTAAGAATTTTATAAACAACTTCTCTACTAGTTAGAGATAAGGCTGCGTAATATTGGACCTCCCCAGACCCCGCGTATCAGCTAGATTCATATTGGGAGTTGTGTTGTTATTATTGTTGTTGTTGTATGTCTGTAAGAATTGTTAAACTCCTAATTAAAATCTTGTACTACTTACTTGCATATATCTTTATATTATATTGCTTACCATTTTTAATATTTTTATGTATTATTATTTTATTGTTAATAAATATTAATGATTAAGAATAGTATCAACTTAAATTTATTATTTTTTATCTTATTAATATTAAATTTTTAGGTATGTTTATCTTTTTATATCGAAAAAGATAATTTATAGAATTTTAATGCATTAACTATATATTTAAACAAATTTATAAAGAAGGCAAATGAAAAATATGAAAAATCATTTATAAAATGTCAATTATAATTAACCTTAGGATTATTAAGCTCATTTACCATTAAAAATTATCAAATTAAATATATTAATTATAAATTCTTTAATATCGACTTTTGGCGATGATTTATAGGTTTAGTCGCCAAATGTAGACTTTTAGCGACGAACAAACTATTGCGTCGCAAAAAGTTCATGATTTTGCAACGGTTTAATTTATCGTCACAACATGCTTGACCTTTGGGGATGAAACACTCAAACCATCAACAAATTGAGAACTTTTTGCGATGACTCAAGTAAATCATCACTAAAGGAACTGATTTAGCGACAATTTTATGTAACGTCACCAAAACCGCGACTTTCTATGACAAATTTGTAAATCATCGCCAAAAATTGACATTTAACAACGATTTCTATTTCGTCACAAAAAAATTGTAGCTAATAGTCTGTTCTATTGTAGTGCCACATGCATATTTTCACGCTAAGACTTTAGACTCAGGCCACTGCAGCCCTACATGCTTAGGTTCCAATTCGTACACTCTTGGGTAATTACAAATGTTTTGTCTGAGTAACTCTCTTTTCCTTCTGTTATTTTAATTTATTAGGACTTTCTGAATCAGAACCCAGAAACTCAATGGTTTCTTACATCATTTGATTTCTCAAACGTGCTGCTACTTATTTCTTGGTTGGCCATTAAAAAGCTTTCCCAATAACCAAAAATGGAGTTCAGTTCATCAATGCTTAAAAGGGATTACGTATTTTGTCGTTGGTGATGTCTTAAAATTCTTAAATGTAAAGTAAGGTGGCACTTCTTGTTTTTTGGTGTTTGTGTATCATTGTCAAGCCCATTACCTTTGCCTTCTTTCCCTTCCTAAGCGTCCTATTAATAAGTTGTTAAAAAGAAGTGATGTAATATAACATGAAATAACAAACAAGTAATTTATGGATGATATTGCTGAGTTGATGGTAACTTGATAATTGAAGCTTCTTACTTTATAGATAGCTACTTCCTCTAAATGTGACCCACTTCTTGGAAGTTGGAATTCTAAACTTTACCAAGGAACCTCCCTGTAAGATTGCTGCACTTACTTTATCTTTGTTAGCTATCTTAGGGAAGATATTTTGATTAATTTTTAGTATTAGGGTCTATAGAGATTTTGAAAGATTGTATATTATATATCTTAGTTTTGAGACAGCCAAAGTTATTCTGGTTACCCATTTTTTAACTACAAGTCGTGTCCAGAGATTTATTGATCATCTTGATAGTTATTTTAGTTCTGGGACGGCCAAAGCCATTCATTGTTGCCAATTTTTTGACCTATAACTCCTATCTGGAGATTTATTGACCATTCAATTATTTTCTTAATGTTTTTTTCTTTGGAAAGTGAATGTATACATTATTTATGCATACTTTGTGAGCTGTATCTTAATGAGATTCTGGGCTTGCGAAACAGTTGTATTCATCACATCTATAGGACACTAAAGGAAGACAAGAGTCATAATTCACAAAGCCCCCCTTGACAATGACTTTAATGTTTAACTAAGTTCACAGAAATTGGAGAACAGAAGGGCACAATTGATCGCACAAAATTATCCTTCAACAGTACATGAAATCTTATATTATTTATTTTGTTATTTGAATAGCTTCTGCAAATGTTAGTTCATTGTATCATTGATCCAAAAGCTTAATTTTAAATTTGTCGATGGTCTTTAAAAATGGATCGCATGTTAACATTCTCAAAAGTGCAGTAGGCTCAAGTAAAGAAGCTCGGTTGACTAAACTATACAAGCACAGGTTTTGTTTTAACATCTTTTGGTCATTAAGGCTTTGATATTATAGTAAAGAATTACTAACCCGAAATTAAGTTTATACTAAAGAAACATTTAACCACTGCATTATTGTTGCATGGGAAATCTACACTCATGTTTGAGGAATTTCGAGTTGTGAGATACAAACTGAACAATATATATTGAGGTGAACACAATAATTCATAAAGCAAAATATTGGACAAATCAATCAATAATAAGGTATTTAATCTTAGTACTAAAAACTTAAGATATTTCTACTTTTTATCAATCACGTCTTTGCAATCTTTTAAGTGAATTGTAGAGGTCATCGTTCTACTCAAACCAACAATTTTTTCAGAATAGAAGTTTTTGGGAAGCCTTCTCCATCGGTTGAACCAGGTCTTTTGATACCTTAAAATTACACAACTAAAACAAGGAGGAGTGCACTTAATCATGCTCTACCATCAATGCTAAAGGGGAAAGAGGAATCTGCCCCAAGTTGTTGCACGTGTAATCCCGGAAAGACAAATGTGAAGTTTCTTGTACGGTGCAGGTACAAGTTGTGATGTTTGAGTTGTTCACTAAAGGCCGTTGCCTATTTTTGTTGCAAAAGCTAAATGGTGACTGGCGCTGATAGGCATTTCCAAACTTGGAAGCCTCACCTACAAGCTCTCTCTCAAGTGGGCAACCAGTTCTAGCATCAACTTTTTTTCCAGGCTGAGAGTAAACTGTGGAAGTAATTTAGTCGGATTATGGTTGGCGATTTTTTTTTCCCGTAAAAAGCCTCGGAAAAGGTCTTTTCTTAGAAAGGAAGGAGTAGGGGTCATAGGCTAGCGAAGTGGAGGAAAAGATCTTCTATTCTGGTTCAACTTATACCTACTATTAACCAAAATAGAGGATCTTATCTCACAAAGAGAGTTGTCCATTTCCTTTCCAAAGGGCTCTTAACACGTTTTCATCCGTGTTCCGTACATAGTTTGTCTTGGGATGATGGAAAAGAATGATATTGACAAGAACCAAACCCGAGTTGATTTTGACAGAAGCGTATACGTTCAAATTTTCATATCTATAAGCATTTGGTAGGAAAGTCGCCCGGTAGCCTGTGATCATAGTTCCATTCCACATACTAATAATGGTAGTTGATAACATTTGAATAACAGTCAAGTCCTATAGATTCCATAAATCCAAGGTGGGGCCTGGACTATGGAAATGGAATGGAGGAGCTCTCCCTGGAGTCCCTGAAATTGATGAAACATAATAATTGACCTATCAATCTTGTATCCTCAATCTCCCACTGACAATTAAACATTGATAGGACAAAATTACCCTTCACTTGATATATTGATTATTATTATTCTTACCTTTCAATAAATTTTGTTACAAAAATTATTTCAGATAGTATAGATTGATTAAATTGTAAACCCTCATGAACTACAGAAAGGAGACTCGTCGATTGATATTGATGGGAATACCAGATTGATTAATTGTTCCAGCTTTTATTTTTAATTCTCTTATAGGATTTGACTCTCAGGGCACATGAAAAATGGACTGTAATTTGCCAAAATGTATATAAAAGAAGTTTTTAAGAAAAATAAGGAAAAGGGCATCAATATCAAAGTATCAGGAAATATATGAGAGAATCCTTTTGTCCCCTGCCTTTTTGTTAGTTTTCTTTTGGAAGGGAATAGCAAAAGGCTGGTAAATTTTGTATCTGTCTCTTGTTTTGCTACATTTACGTCATGCCCCTCCCCATATGATATGAGGACGTTCATCACCAAAGCTCTGCCTATACTGGAAAATTAGATCAAATTAGAAAAGAAGAAGAAGAAGAAGAAGAATATTATTTCTAGACTAAACAATTGTGTCCACTTCCTTTAATTCTTTATTCTCTTTTTCTGTGTTGCAGTTTAATATTTGTATATTTCAAGTGGTGTAAAAGCCTCACTCCCATCTCTCTACTCTGTACCTCCAGGCACTTTTGGAGGCTACAAATTCACACCCCTACCGCTCGCTCATCCCCCATGCACAACTTCTCTTCTCCCCTTCTCCTCCCATACTCTTCGTCTTCTTTTCACTTTTTCCATTAAACAAGAGCCTGTTAAGCCTAACGCGGTTTTCGTAAGTGGGAGACTTGTCATAGATGGGAACAGTTGTTTGCCAAGGTTTACAGTCGTGTCTTGAGTCTCAGCTTGTCGAGTCAAGGACACTGAAGCTCAGATTGTCCTCCCCAAAACCCCACTTATCTCAATCCCTTGAATTAGCTTTAAAGCCTTGTTTCTCAGATTCCAATGCCAAAGAAATCAAAGAAAAATGTCATTTTGATGAGATAAGCCAGAAACTTTATCATGCATCACCACCTCCTGATTTGGGTGGATGGAGTTTTCTCCAATCTTTGTCCAGCACCAAACAACCAACAGAAATAGAAACAACCTATGTTCATCCCTTGGTTAAACGATCGTCTTCAAAACTTAGCGATAAGAGCTTGGAATTATGCACTGAGAACCTAGGCAGTGAAACTGGCACTGACGTCATGGAAAACAACATGTTCTCGTTTGCTTCCTCGGACTCTATATTAGAAAATTCTCCTCCGCAAAGGGAACCACAAAAGCAACCTCGTCAACACCTGGAAGCTAAGAAAGCAAATTCTCGTAGCTTTCCACCGCCCTTAACAACCATGACAGCATCGAAATTTCTACAAGTAAGGCCCCACCGTGAAGAAGGAAGGCTCATAATCAAAGCCGTCAAAGCCACATCAATGCCCTCTTGCTTCCAAGTTGAAAGAAGCCATGGCCGCCTCCGACTGAGTTTTGTCAAAGATTCTGCTTCTAAATTTGACTCTTTAGGTGTGACCTTGAAGTGAAGTTTGAAAACGACATGATTCAAGATGAAACCCACCATGAAGAAGAACAAGAAGAGGGTCTAGAGGAATCAGATTGTGAGTGTTATGAAGAGGAGAATGGCGGGAATGAAATGGGATTGGAAGAGTTTCATAGACTAAACAGAAGGTGCAAAGGGGAGGAGATAGAAAAGAAACAGATGTTAAATTGGGAAGCTATTTGGGTGGCTACTTAACGAAAAGTTTAATTTTGGATGTCTAACCTAAAACCTCTAGCTATTAAAAATCAAATTCTGCGTCCTTTCTCTTCTTTTGTTTATGATGAATTACGGTTTCTCTTCTTTTGTTTATGATGAATTACGCTTTTGGTTTATTTTTCTCATTTATAATGTTGATTCACCTTGTTAAGCAAACCCGCGCTTGTGGGTAGGTAGTTATTATTGTTATTTGTAGATGCCCTCTCTCTAGTCACAGAAAGCATGTTCATCTTAAACAAAGAAAAAACAAGAATCAAAATGAACATGAACTTGGCTTAATTGAAAAAATAACATAAGTTATTTTACTTGAACAATTATTCAGATTAGATGCTCGTTCTAATAATATTTGATAGCTTCTATTTCATTAGGGTTCATTTGGCACAAGAAGAAACAAAGTCACATAAACTTTTATGGCATTTTCTTGTCTTCTCTTGGCTCTAATCCTTCTCCTTCTTGTTACATGAACACAATTGAGTATGAATCTCAAGAAGATGGCTCAAAGAGTGTGCTTTCAACTCTCTTTAGCTATTATGCTTCCAAATTGTACCTAAAACCAAATATAAATTAAAGTGAATGTCTTAAGCATTTTAAAGCATTAATCACTAAGTATCAAGGATTAAATGTATAATCAATTAAGCATATATCAATTTTCCTCACACTTGGCCTTTGACCGTCTTCGGACAAAACATCAAAATCAAATTCACGAATCAAAATACTTACTCATTTTCCATATTTTCCAAGAATAGATAGTCATAAGCAAAGAGAAATAACTTCTAAAACCATAGCAAGAACTCAATATTAAATGCTTCTACTCATGATCAATCAGCAATCATCACCTTTAGAAACTGAGCAATTTAGGGGTAGACTTTGATAAAATGTATGTAAATATGGTAAATTCATGGGTACCTCAAATACCGTTCATGATCAAGACATTCCACAACTTTACATATCATTTCATTTCTCCACTACTAAGATTCACATGCATAATCATGAATCAAAGGACTTTTCAAGGTTGTAATGTGAGTAAGGGTTAAGGTGAGATGTATTTGGATAGTGTAGTGTAAAATCCATCAAAGCTAGTAAAACAAGAAAAACACTAAATATAACATCAAGCGCAAAAAACAACATTCACTCACAATTGTGTACATCAACTATGATGAATACAAAAACTAAGTTTCACAGCTCAAAATCAAGCCTTCACACCATAAACCACATGAGTAGATATCACTCACAAAAGTTGATCTTAAACAATACTTTGTAACCATAGGGAGTGTCCCTCATTCACATCATAATCAAATAACCCTTTACATACAACTTTAGGAGGAAAGACTACTCATACATAGCTTTGCAAAACAAATGCAATTCCTCCTTGATAATTTTATTTAAACATTTTTCTTTTCTCTTTTTTCTTTTTTTCTTTTTCCTTATTCTTTTTTTTGGATAAAAATTGAAAGAAGTTACATTAACATTTGGAATTCATTGATTAGACGACATTCTAATTATTGTAACCAACCCACATATATGCACACACCCACACTTATACTTTTGTGCATCCATAATTATCAACAATTAACAAATGCTCCACTAGCTTTAAGGCTTGGGTAGGAAATTTGGTTAGGTTTAACGCATGTAATGTGGTTAGTACAAAAAGAAAGGCTAATAAAGCTCCAAGGGGCTTAGCAAAGAGAAAATTCATATTAAATGGTAGGCTATTTGGCTAATGTAACTTATGAAAAAAAAGAATGCCTATATCATTTCCATGTTAATGCATGTGATAAAAATGTGGTCTTGAATAGAAAATCGAAACAAAGTCAGGATGTACATGCTATGAAGGTCACACATAAATTAAAGACAATGAGACTGATATGGATGTGTCAGCCTATAAAGGTTCAAAATCTCACTGGCTTGTGCCTACCACTAGCCACTACTCTTCTAAAGATAATACATATTGACCAATCATAAGAGTAAAAGTACATGCTCAAGTTGCCATGGATTTTTCTAGTTAATTCACTCTCTAATTATGACTATATAATCCTAGAAGCAATAGAAAAAGAAAATTGTTTGTTTATTTGTTTAATTCTTTCTCTTTTTTTTGTTTGAAAACTTAAAAACATGTAAGAAATAAGCAAACTTAAAAACACACATGCATATTCTAAAAAATGCGAAAATGTAGAGAAAAAAAATAAAATTCCTTTGGGATGCCTCCCAAGCAACGCCTTTGTTTATTGTTGCTGGCTCGACTCCTTGTTTTCCTCATCACGTGGCAAAATTATGTTCTTCAGGTGTCACAATTTGTGCTTTCTCCACTCGAGGTTCTTCATGATAGGGCCTAAGTTGATGATATCTTATGTTCAGCATCTTCCCTATCTTCAAACTCTTAATCTCTACTGATTCCCTGCAAACTTGAAATATTTCGAATATCTCTTCACCCTTTTCTTCCTTGTCCAATTTCTCCAATCTGTCAGATAAAGGTGAAGGGTCAGTCTTAACAATAATTAGGGACTCAATACTCACCTTCGAGCTAGATGATATATCTATGTTCCCTTCAAGTTCCTTCTCCGCTTCTTTTATACTAACAATTCCTTTAATAGTCTTCTTAGGATTCTCAAGCTCCTTTCCACTTTGTAAGGTTTTCGCACTAACGTTCCTTGGGTACACCTCAGGTTGAGATAGTTGCATCTCTTCGCTTTGTGATGCTAGGTGATTGATAGTTACTGCCAAATGACCCATCTGACTTACCAAGTTCTGGATTCTAGAACTTGTATCCTGCTGAAATTGTAGAGTATTAGTAGCAAGAGGCATACTAAATCTTCCAGAGATGTACCTGAGTTGGAATCAGAGGTTTCTTGTCTATGAGGGAATTGCTATGCATCCTACAGCTTAGCTAGGAAGTAGTCTTGTTGGCC
>JAOQMM010000008.1:21786190-21804798 GCA_027563515.1 Erythroxylum platyclados | reverse complement strand
CATATGGAAAATATTGGCGAGAGATACGCAAGCTGGCGGTGATGGAGCTTCTCTCCATCAACAGGCTCAAATCACTGAGGCATTACCAGGTGTCCGAAGTTAACCACTTGATTAACGACATGTTTTCGTTGAGCAAGAGGAACGAGCATCGTCCAGTTAAGATTTTGCTGAGTGAATGGCTTGAAGAACTAACCTTCAATATCATTACCTTAATGCTATCAAGGAAAAGATTCTTCCACAGGAACGTCGACGGAAATGTCAACAACCAAGATAATCACGATGCAAATGTGGGTAAAACTATCAGGCAGTACATGGAAGATATGGGCAGAGCAGTTCCTGGTGATCTCATCCCTTTCTTAGGCTGGTTTGATTTTGGAGGAGCAATAAAACGCATGAAGCATATCTCTGAGAAATTGGACGCAATCATAGAAAATTGGATTGAAGAACACAAATCGAAGAGTTGTGATTCGGACAAAGATATCATCGATCTCATGCTCTCTACCGTGGAGGATGATACCACCCGCGGCCATAAAAAGGATACCATTATCAAGGCAACAATAATGGTACGTTATATTTTATTGGTTGGATACAAGGTACCTTAATTTTATAAATACTTTAAAATCAAACTAATACTCAACATAAAATTTAACTAAAATTAATAGAGGAAAAAAGTTAAATTTAATCAATTTAATTTATTGTTGAATTTAAATTTGAGTCAAAATATTTGAATATTTAAATGGGTAATTTTTGTCCAAATTTTAATGGTATATAATTTTAAAATATTCTTTTAATAAAATTAACTTAAAGATATATTTTGATATATATATTAATCATGAGAAAAGTACATAATTACAATTTTGTCATTACTAAACATTATTTATAACCTGAGTTGAATAGAAGTAACAAGTTATGAATATTTTTCAATCTTTCCTGCAATTTTATCTTTAACTAACAAATATAGTATCTTATATAGAATATTAAGCATTTAAGTATTTTATAATAACTTCAATGCATAATTCGGAACAATTTTAGTAAATTGAACATAATTTTGATCTTTAAAATTATTTAAAGGCATCCAATATCTTTAAGTCTACAGTTATTTTACTAATTATATATTTTTATTTTATTAGTTTTGATACAATTAGTAATTTATCTTAAACTAAAAAAGGCATCTTATAATATTTGGCTATAACTTTATTGCATAATTCTAAATCATTTAATAAATTAAACATAATTTATATCCTTAAAACTATTTAAGACTACTAAATTCTTTAAGTCTTTAAATTATTTTATTAATCATATATTAATTTTCTGTTTATTAATTTTGATATATTGAAAACCAATTATAACATATCTTAATTTAAATCATGTTGTTAGACTCTTATGGTTGCTGGCTCAGACACCTCATCTATGACTCTGACATGGATCTTCAGTAACTTGTTAAACAATAAACATGTATTGGAGCGTGCCCAGAAAGAGCTTGACCAAAAAATTGGTAGAGATCGGTTAGTGAACGAAATCGACGCTGAGAATTTATTGTACATCCAAGCCATTATCAAAGAAACCTTACGATTGTACCCACCTGGTCCATTGGCAATTCCACACGAGTCTATAGAAGATTGTTACCTTGGTGGGCATTTTATACCAAAAGGGACTCGTCTATTTGCTAACTTATGGAAGGTGCAAACAGATCCAAAGTTCTGGTCAAATCCAAAGGAGTTCATGCCTGAAAGATTTCTAACAACAAAAGCAGATGTTGATGTTTATGGTCAGCATTTTGAGTTTCTTCCATTTAGCTCCGGAAGGCGGTCCTGTCCTGGAGTCAACCTAGCAATGCAAGAGATGTCATTGGCAGTTGCAAGGTTACTTCAGGCATTTAACTTCCACAAACCATCAGATGAACCAATTGACATGACTGCGAGCTTACGTATCGCCTTATTCAAAGAAATACCTCTCGAAGTTTTGGTGACTCCACGCCTCCCTCTTAAGCTTTATCAACAGTAGAAAATGAGGAAGATAATATGATTTCCATGTTCATGTTTTTAATAAAGAGAGGCCACAATCTTCTACCTCCTACAAAGTATAATATATGCCAAAAGTTAGCTTTTAAAAGAATATGATCCTCTCAAAATAATATAAGTCTAACATTTATGCATAACTCATCATTCCTATTAGCCCTTTTCTGTTTTATATTGCCTTATAATACATTACCACATTTTTTATTTATGGTGAAAAAAAGGTAAAGGAAAAATATAGAATGAATTACTGGAGTTTAAAGATCATTTCTCCTAACTCATTTAAGGAAATCAAGCTCATTTCATGTTATAATGTCCTATATAAAGCTATATCTAAATTGATTACAAATAGATTGAAGAATATGCTGTGTAATATGATTGATAGCTTTAAAGGGGAATTCTTTAATGATAGACAAATAGCAAATAACATATTGATGGCATAAGAATTACTCAGAGGCTGCTCAAGAAAATATGCTCCTATGAATTGTACTATAAAGGTTAATATGAAAAAGGCATTTAAATCTATAGATCAAAACTTCTTATTAACATTATAAGGGCTTTTGGTTTTCTTGAAGTTTTCATAGAATGGGTGGAGTAATGTATGACATCATTATCTTTTAGTGTTTTGATCAATAGTGAACTTACAAAGTTATTCAAGGTAGCTAAAGCTTGAGGAAAGGAGACCTTATGTCTCTATACCTCTTCTTTTTAGGAATGGAAATACTTATAAGGCTTATAAAGCTAAATTCTAGCAACAATCCCATTTTCAAACATCATACCAAATGTAATAAATTGACATTATCAGTATACTCTTTGTAGATGACATCCTCTTGTTTTCCTATATAGATGCCAGGTCTTCGTGTTCCTTATTGACTATAATGAATCTCTTTAAATAACTTTCAGAACTAAAGATTAATAAAGATAAGAGAAAATTGATTCTATCCCACTCCTCACAATACCTAGGAGCCTGATTTATTGCTATAATTGGGCTAAAGTGTATGAATCCTCTGATGAATTATCTGAGGATCCTAATTAAAACTAGGAACTCGTCATACTCTAACTTTCAACCTTTCTTGGAAAAATTCAAAAGATATTCTCTGATTGGTGCAATAGAAGGTTATCAAAGCTGGTTGAGTTCAACTAATAAACTCAATGATTGTTAGTTTATATTTATACTAGTTAGCCTATCTTTCAATTCCATTTGGCATTATCAAAACTATCGAGAGAATGATGAGAAATTTCCTATAGTTAGGAGTCTCTAATAAGTAGGCTCTAGCCAAGGTTAAATGGAAGGAGTTCTCTTTAGTTAAAAATTAAGGAGGCTTACATATCACACCTATAAGATCAACCAATAGAGGTCTATTATTTAAAAGACTCCGAAGGATGCCTTAAGACAAACAAGCTCTATAGGTTAGGTGGTTACATAAATACCACATATACATAAAGCACACTTTTTGTCCTTCATCCTAAAAACTAGAGTTCATAGTCTTTATTACAAATCCTCAAGGATAGAGAACTAATTAGGGGGTGATTAAATATAAAACTGGGGATGGAGCAGACAAAAAATTCTAGTTTGGTAACTACTTGAAGTCAGTCTATTAAGGAATATCCCTTAACATAATATGTTACATAACATAATTCCTAAAGATGCAATTATTAGTAAAGTGCTAACAACAAATCTCAACTTCTTTGAAACAATTACCAAAAGCCCTCTTATCAATATGATTCTAAATTCTCACATTTTCTAGAGAAAAGGAATAAAGTTTTATGAAGCCTGAAGAAAGATGGAAAATGTTGTTAACTAATCCCTATAGAGTATCTTGGTCCAACTTTGTATGGTTCCCTCATTCTAAACCTAAAGTTGCATTTACTATGTGGCTAACAGCTAAAGCCAAACTCCCTCTATGTTTTTTTCTAAAGGAAAATTATAAACACAACTAAAACCTATGTTTTCCTTAATCAGGAGGAGGAGATATTGGATCATTTATTCTTTGATTATGGCTAGCCAAAGCATATTTAGATAGGAGTAACTCAGATCCTTACTACCCCTCCCCACAACAAAATATAAAAGATGATTGTTTAGACACACGGGGATTAGTTTGCATGTAAAGGGGGTGTTGCCATCTTTAAAATAACACTTGAGAGTGCAATATATATTTTGCTAAAAGAAATAAGTTAAATGGTTTTCATAGCCATGCTAAACACCAAACTGAAGTGCTAAGAGAATTGATTACCTTTATTCACAAGCAACTATTGAGCCAGACTCATTTGTATTTTCAAAACTTTGCTAACCTAGAGCCTAAGTCTTCTAAGCTAAGGCCATCACTGATTATGGCCTTTTGATTCACATTCGAATGATATAAGCACTTCTAGTTAAATGTAAATGTATCCTCTTTAAGCGATGTTAATTAACTAACTTCTTTGTAATATTTTACGAGACTACTTGTTGAAAGCCTCTATCATTTGATGTGCCACAAGTTTAAGTTGTACCTCCCTTATATTATTCTCTTAATCCATTTTATTTAATTAAAAATTCCATTTGAAAGCATGAAAATATCATGTTAAAAATTTTTTAATTAAAAGTTGATTGAGGCAATATAAAAATAAGTTTTTTGAAATTATTTTGTATTAATATAAAAATATAAATGATACATAATCTATATATATATGATAATTAAATAAGATTGTTTCACTAAAATTTGACATCTAGGACAATATGATAAAGGCAATAATATTTTTCTAAGTATTCTTAATCATATATGTTTCTTATAATTACATAACAATAATTTTAATTTTATGTATGCTTTTAATAAGTGTCTAAATGATAAATTTTTTGAACATATTTGAATATACTCTTTATGTATCTATATACCATATTCAGTGTATATATTAATGTTATATATAATTAATATTTTGAAAACTATGTGCATTTGTAAATTAATTTAGTAAGATTTTTGTAAGTATTGAATTGTGCCTTACACAATATGAAAACAATTTTCTTATATTATTAAGTTAGGCAAAAAGAGTCAAACTAAAATCTTAATGTTTTCACCAAAATTCAATTTAAATTCAAATGTTTCAGAATGTTTAAAATGAATCCTAATGTTTTAAAAATGTTTAATTTAAATACGAATTGAATAGTTCCATTAAATAATTTCATTTTAATTTGTATAAATATTTTTTAGATCCTATTGCCACTTGTGAATCTTAGCTGGGTAAAAGCCCATAAAAAACTCCTCTCAGCTTGTACCACAACATTTGGGAAAATCCCTAATTTTCCTAATTTACTTTATCCTTGAATATCATCATCTCTTCTATTGCAGTAAAATCGATTGCCTCATTTAGTCAGAAAAATTGATTCAACAACAATCAAAATTAATGTACTATTGAATATTTGAATCATCTATAGATGCTTTACAAGTGAAGAATTGAAAAGTAGAGAAAAAGCTAGGAATAATAATTGGATGATTGATATATTATAGGGGGCTTAATATTAGGCATACAAATTACTTAAAACTTCATTAATGGGGTCGCCAGTCAGGAAGAAAAATTCATTATAGAACAAGGATAAGAAGAAAGTCAATGATATTAGTGGCCTTGACAGTAAAAGCAACATCTTCTTTATGGAGTGTCCTTATTTTCCTTTGTATAGTCTTGATCTAAGACCTTTGTATTAGCATAAGAATGAGCATCTCATAAGTTATGAAGAACAAAATAGAAGCCTCCCTATATATAATTTTACATCATCATTAGATTTCTTCATGATGTTTTTAATCCTTGCTAAAGGACATAAGTGAGGATCGATTTCCCAGAAATCCTAATAAACAGTATCTGTATCTGGACTAACTAGATGTAGCCTATGTCTTAATGCTAGCTTGAAGATGAATTCATAGTTGACCAACTTAAACCCACAAAATTCCTCAAGATGCTTATATTTTACTTGTATATATACTAGTGTTTTCGTTAACCAACACGGTCCACTAGACGCTAACAGTGGTGGTTAATTGCTTGCCCTACCACTTTGAAGCTTTGTATCCAGTAACACATCCAAAGATTAAAGCAAAAAAAGGCTCAATCAAATTGGATTTTGGTTTATTGGGTGTTATTATTAGGATTAATGCTTCACTTAAAGATCACATTAGCAGTTAAGGCCAGTGATCTGCCTATCTTTAGAGTAAAATGGTTCCATTTATCTAAAATTAAATGAGCCACCAATGGATTTTCTCAGAATAATTTTATGGGCTAAGGTGTTATAGTATTTTGTGGAAAGGAACTCTTATAGATGGAACAATGAGGAATAAAGAAAAGGAACAAAAGTAAGATTAAAAAACAAACAAAGATGTTTAAATAAAGTTAAGAAAAAGAGGAAATAACCTTCAAAAACAAAGATGATGTTTGTAAAAATCTGAACCATTCCTTTCATTGAATATAAATTTTTATTTTCGGTAAATAGTATTTTCGAGTGAATAGTGAAAATGGGTGAATAGTTTTTTGGTGGACCCAACCCTGCAATATTGAAAAATATTTGATTTAATGATATCGAAAAGGATTGAAAATAAGTCTAATTGGATGGAATTTGGGTGATTGGAGTCCCTAGGAACTGAAATAGATCAAAACAGAGGTTATTTGAATAGAATTTGGGTATTACGAAAATTTTGAGATAAAAAGACCCGTATAAAAAATAATAGATTTTAGGGATAATGTGCCCAATTATATTGTTCTAAGCATGCAATTAAAGGGTTTTAGTTTTAATTAGAGTATATTGAGGTCAATTTGAGGTTTAGAATTATATAGAATATTTTTGGAATCTATTTGGGCATAAAGTGCATAAAATTAAAAAAGGGGCAAAATGGTCTTCTTGTCTAACCAAATGCATCCAAATTCCATATGTGCATTACATGGGGAGATTTCCATAAGATAAACTTGAATTAATTTGTTTGGAAAGTAACCAACTAAATGGTGACAAGTGGCATAGGTTAAAGTATGAATATGAGAAGTTTTCGTAAAGGTGTAGTTATGAGATGTTATTAATGGAAATGGTGGGCAAAAAGTCTGATTAAGCAAAATTTTCATCTCTTTAAAAGGGTGTGTCGGCCATTGATGGAAAAAGGATGAAAAAAGAAAAGAAAAGAAAAAGGAGAAGAGAGGGGTTTGGGTAGGCCATAGAGAAGTGATCCAAGGAGTATTTCATGCTCTTCTAACTCCAATCAAACATCCAACAAGATCCCATAGCTATCGTAGTGAAAAGGAGGAAGAAATTGGGTTGGTAAGCTTACTAGTTTTGTTGAAAAATTGGAATTGTTGTGTTATAGTTTAGATTTGGTTTTGATGGTGTGAATTGCACCCATATGATGTGATATAAAGGTTTTATTCCATTAGAAGTGATTAGGAGAAGAAAATCAAGAAAACTAGTTTGTGGAACCTTGGTTTAAAGGTAAGATCGATTGCCTAAAGTGGTTTTTTTTTCTCATTTGATGATTTAATATTAATGAATGACATTAGGAAGTTAGTTTAATAATGAAAGAATAGAAGAACAACCATGGAAATGATTAGATGAAATTTCAGCCATGGCTATGGTTTTTAATGTGATATGATCCAAATTTCTATTTTGATATTCTATGATGTTCGTAGCATGATTTTGATGCTAATGAAGCATAGAAATGAAAAAAAATTGATTTGGAATTAAGTTTTGTTGAAATTTAGCAAAGAGTACATGATTATATAAAATTTTGTTAATAAAATTTTATGGCTTAAATGTGTTTATTAAAATGTCATGGAAGTGAACTTGGATTGGTTTTTAGTGTTAGAAATCAAATGGAATTGAATTGGAAAAGTTTAACGTAAACTATGTTAAGTTTAGCCTTAAAGGCATTTTTTTGGTATAAAAGTATGGTTATGATGTAATGACCATGTGAATGTGATTAAGGATGGTCATAAGTGTATTTGTGGCATTGGAATTATTAAATGAAGTGTTATGTTATTATTTGAAAAAAAATTAGTATATGGAGTGTATGTGAAAAGTAACGAAGTTTAAATGGTTTATGATGTATTTGGTTGGAAAGTATATTAAGGAGTTGAATATATTTGTATTAGGTTTTTAGATCAAAAAATGAAGCCAACTGAAGGATTTCAAAGTGGTGAAAAGGAAACTAACAAGTAGTGAGGTCCAAATTTCAAATAGAAAAGTGGACAAAAAAAGATAACAAAAACATCTGACTCCAAAGCTATCACCCCACCCACTCAGTGTATGACTCAAAAGCCCATAGATGTATCTGTGTGCGAGATGTCATAGGTTTGATGCCTTGAATTTGGTCAAGTCGTAGGTATCCTCCTCTCTAATGATGCGTCGTAAATTATGGGAATGTATCCCATATGGGAAATCTATCTGAAGACTCCTGTACTATTGCGTGTCTACAAAGTCTTAATCATAGAGGCTTATTATCATGGAGAAGTCTGTGTAGATCATCCTTATCATCACTTCTAACATCCTAAACTGGATTGTGCTTGGCTGGTCCTAATCATGGCATCCATTTTCCATAAAGAACGTGGAGCATACCTTGACCATAGGATCCTTATACATAAGCTCCACGATCTCAAAGAATCGAGACCACACTCCACATTGGTCAACTCTTGAACCTACTAAGTAAATTCAATCTGCTCCAGTGCCTCCTAGTTGATGCATATGCCATTCCCAAATCTCTTGTCCTTGAGCCTCTAGCACTGCCCCTTATGGGTGCATTAAAAAGTAACATCTCATCTCTCTCCAGTGGGTGTTTTGTAGTATATCATGCTGGTGGTGAGTGAGCTCAACTTGGGTCTCTAGATGATCCCTCTCTTCCCTGTCACTTCCTCGGTGTCTCCTTTGCTCTATGTTGTTGCATAACTTCTGTTCTTCTCATTATTGTACTTGAAACAAAATAAAATGTAAGAAAATAACCAAATATTAATATGAACAAGTTGCTTTTCCCACACTTAATTTGTATGCTCATTATGTTATGCAATTGTGAAAAACACTTAATTAAAAAATCAAAATGAACTAACATAATTTAATCAACAAAATAATTAGAAAATAAAACTAGGTAGTGGGTTTCAAAGTAGCATCACTCTTTTTCTTACAATTGATGCACACTCTCTACTCAGTGACAACTCTCATAGGAATCAATTTATTCTTCTCGTTGGGTACCATTTTCATTCCTCCCTTCTTTAGTAAGACCTACATAAAACTTACCCAAGAACTATCATAAATCACACCAATATCCAAGAGTAACCTTCATATTAGGATTTACCCTCCTTTGGGGATGTATCACTGGTAGTGCGTCATAACACTGAACAAAATAACTAAACCTACAACTATAGTAATGGCAAGTCTAGGTCGATCTTACGGAGATTAAATCCAGTTACTTTCCTAAATTATCCGTATATGTAAAACAAGGGGGTTTGGTTCAACACAAATTAGAAAACAAAGTAAAATTGAATGTATAAAAGCAACACAAATTAAACAGCAACAAAGTGATAAAATTGATGAATGATTTGAAATCCAATTTTTCGGTTTCATCTCAGCCTATGCATAATTTCACATTCTTCATTGCATTATCATCTTCCCACCTCTCTCTAGACTATTGATCGTGAATTAACATCAAGCTCTATTAATATCAATTTTTCCTTAGGTCATAGTTAATCAAGAAGAGCACGTTAATTAATCCTAACTATCAGATAAACTAGAATAAACTCTCTAAGTTTAATTGGACAGTCGCCTTATGAGTGAGAAAAATAGACTAATCTAAGCAATAATCACACAAGCTCAGATTATTTAAGCTAGGTTACGTTATCTCTAATGATACAATACCATTAGTTGCCACAAATGAATTCAAACATGACTATTACGTATTGTATTCAAGATTCTAGCAATGGGTTATCGTAAAAAAGAATCCAATAGAGCATCAAGATCATTCTTATGGGTTATCGTAAAAAAGAATACAATAGAGCATCAAGATCATTTTTACACAATACCCAATCAATAAATACAAGATAATGTAAACAATCCAAAAAGAGGGAAAGAAAATGATACACAAAGAGGATATGCCTAAATGTGCTCCTCGACATCGACTTCACCTCTGAATCAATGTCAGGAAGGTTAGCCCTCCATTCTGTCCAGTAATCTCCAAGAAAGACTCATGAATCACCTTTGAGATGTGAAAAACTGAAGAAAGAATGAAGAAAATTGCGTTTATTTTCAAAACTTTGTCTGCCGTCACAACTTAATGCTTTTATAGTTAAAAACTAGGTTACAAGAGGGACAAGTGGCATATGTCATGGGCGTGACATGGGCTCTCACACCTATGACAATAGTGTCACGCATCATGGCCGTGACACACCTCTGACGGCCATGATAGCCATGACTTATTTGTCATGGCCGTGGTATGTATCTTATGGCCATAACAATGTCTCTCTTCATTCCTTTAGGTGTTTTCTTGTCTCCTTTATCTCTAATCCTTCTCATTCTTGTTCCATGAAGACAAGTGAGTGTGAATCTCAAGAAAATGGCTCAAATATAGTGCTTTCACTTTAGCTTTTTTGCTTTCGAATTATACCTAAATCAAATATGAAATAAAGTGAGTATCTTAAGCATTTTCATATCATTAATCACTAAGTGTTTTGGAACAAATGTATAATCAATTAAACACATATCAACCACCAACTTGAATCCTCCTCTATCAAAATCTTATGATTGTAAAAGGGCGAGCTAATTCCTCTAATATTATAAATATTTCAGGTAATGGTCCTCTTATATTTATTAAGCATATTTAGTAGTTTTCCGTTTCTGCCTTTTAGAGTTGATGCAATAATCAAGAGAAGTTTTGAATCCTTTTCAATTAATGCGTATTCCAAGTGATTAGGTTGCTTATTCAACTCTAACTTTGGTGGTTCTTCGATAGATGGTTTCAACCTCTTCATTTTACTTCTGTTGATCTCTTCGAACTCCTTTCTTGATATAGGTTTATTGATCTTTATGAGGCTGTCCCCATCCTCCTCTTCACCTTGAATAATAGCTAGCATTAGTGCATCTTTAGAGGCAAAATTCTATACACTATCTAAAACTACAAAATCACTTGTATCAATAAAATAAAAAGCATCATCATATTTAAGGTGGTATATCATGACATTAGATATTTTAAAGTTAACCTCTTCTTCTCCTAGCTGAAGGACTAGTTTACCATCACTAAAATCAATAATGGCTCTAGCAATGGCTAGGAAGGGTCAACCTAAAATCAAAGGTACCTTAATATGTTCATTCATATTAAGTATCAAAAAATTTATTAGGAAAATAACTTATCAACTTTAACGAGTACATCCTCAATAGTACCTCTACGATACTTAGTAGATCTATTGGCTAATTGAATGCTCAATCTAGTAGGTTTTGTTTCCCCTAATCCCATTTTGTTGAATAATTTATAGGGTATTAGATTTATGCTAGCCCCTAAATCAACTAAAGCTTTTTCTACTAGCAAATCACTAATTAAACAAGGGGGTAATAAAACTCCTTATGTCTTTAAGCTTCCTGGGTAAATTATTTTATAGAATTGCTGAGCATTCCTCACTTAATCTCACCATAGCTAGCTCCTCCAACTTCCTCTTATTAGATAGTAACTCCTTCAGAAATTTTGCATACTTTAGCATCTGTGAAAGAGCCTCAATAAAAATTTAGTTAATGTGAAGTTGCTTAACAAGTTTTAGGAATTTGCCAAACTACTGATCCATGCAATCTTTCTTTAACTTAGCAGGCTATGAGATGGTAAGTTGGAATCTCTTGGCTCTTAGAGGACATTTTGAATCTTTAGCTTTCTCTTGATTTTTTTTAACCATTCTCCTACTCATCTTGGGTCTTGTTATTAGCTTGCACTTCCTTTTCACTCTTAAAGGTGACTACCTTCATGTGCTCTTTAGGATTGGTCTTGCTACCAGACAAACTTTCTTATTGTCTTTTAAAAAATAACTTCGCAAGGTAGCTAATGAGTTTCTAAGTTACCTATAGAAGCCTTTTGATTCCTTAATGAAGTCTCTATAGATTGAAATCTTGCCTCTAAATTATGAAGAAACCTAAACATGATGTCCTCCAAACTAAACTTTTTTTCTTGAGCTAGGTGTTACTAGAATCATAGTGGAACTTTGTTCCTTGACTTCCCTTGATTATCCCAAGAGAAATTTTGATGATTCCTCCATTCTTGATTGTATGTATTTCTATATGGATTATTTTGGAGTCTAGGCCCATTCCCCATATAATCCATATGTTTAGGCTATAGTGTTTGATATTCTTAACTTAAATGTCTTAGCCTATACACCTCACATTGCATAACTTAGAATAAATTAGGACTTATAGTTAATCAATCAATCTTCCTACATTGCGCTTTAACCTAGTTTGCTAGTGTCGTAACTGCATCAACATCATATACTCCCACTAGCTTGTTAAGTCTTGCTTGAGAAGAGCAACACTAATAATGGTTCATCTCCATGTCTTTAATGAGGTCCTGACTACTTTTGGCATTTTATGATTCAGAGTACCCCCTAACTACTACATTTATCATCTGCCTTGTTGTTTGATTGGGCCCATTGTCAAAGGTTTGTAATTGCATCCACAATGGTAAATTATGATGCAGGCACTTCCTTAACATCTCCTTAAATCTCTCCATGTGTTATACAATGTCTTTGAATTAGACTAGGCATAGGAGGAGATATCGTTTCTCAATTTAGTAGTTTTAGCTAGCGGGAAGTATCTTTAAAGAAACTTCTTTGCCACTTGGTCCCAAGTATTAAGTAGAGAGTTTTAATCATTTCACTGCCTTACCCCTCAGCGAGAATGAGAATAACCTTAATATGATTACATTGTCATTAACACCATTGATATTAAAGGTATCATAAATCTCTAGAAAGTTTTCCTCATCTTGTAGCCCATCAAACTAGACAGGTTGTTGCAACATATGAATAACACTTGATATAATCTTAAAATTATTGTCATTGGCAGTCAGTCTCATGATGTTGGACTCTGTTCCTGTTAATTCAAGTCTAGCATAATTGAACATAGTCCTTGGTTAGTCTGCCATAGTTCCTGATTTTTTGATATCAATTTCACCTTCCAAGTCTTTTATTTTCTTATCTAACTCAAACTCTCTAAATAGGATTCTCCAAAGATTTATATGAGGAGTCCTCTCAATCATTGAATCTTCGTTGACTAGGTATGAAGGATTCCTTCGAGTCATAAACTCAGCCAAAGACTTATACGAGTAATAAAACCAAAGTGTTAATAAAATAAGTAAACAAATTAAAAACAAAAATTAAGAAGAAATAAAAGAAGTAATAATAGCTATATTAATAAAAGCAAGTTTTTTAATATTCTAATTCCCGACAATGACGCCAATAACTTGATTAATGTAATTTTAAACTATAAGGGTGCGATGTAGCTATAGTTGGCCCTAGCAAGTAAGGATCAATCCCATGAGGGTTACAGGTATTAGTAATGGCCTCTTTTCTATTATTTAACTGTCAAATAAGATAATGATTTAATTGAAAACTAAACTAAACTAAAACACAACATAATAATGAACCAAGAAAAATATAACACAAAGGTTAATCTAATACTAGATAACTAGTAGCTAGCTAATGGATCCCCATAAGATATCTTAAGTATTAAAATTTTATCATATAATTCAATCGTTGATCATTGGACCATGAAAACTCCTATCTTATGTTAATATCTTTCTGAAGACTATTAGCAACTAATCCTCAGTTGATTAACTAAAACCTCTTTCTAGTTAAAACCCTTAAGATCATATTACTCCAATTCATGAATTTCTCTATTAGGTTTAACTCTGATCTAGGGCATTTGTGTTAATCTATCTCTAGGTTTGCATGTAACTCCTTCCAATTATGATAGATCTATTCATATAGAAGGATTTCTCAATATTAATCATATAAAATCAAACATTGAACTAATATCTTGGACATATTAATTTAATAATCGAAACGCATAACTGATTCTCAATTAATGAATCAATTAGTTTGCGTCAAGTGAAGGATCAAATAATAACATCCATTCCAACTTAGGATTCATCCTACTTAGGCACTAAACAAACTTAGTTTCTAAACATAGAAAATGAGTCAAACATCAAGAGTTCAAAAGAATAATCAAAAAGAAAATAATCCATAGATATTGATATCCCCCTTTTTTCTAATGAAATCCCCTTGAATACTTAATAAAAGATTGCTTACCAAATCTCATAAAATAATATTCATATTTTCTTGTCCTCGTTCAAAATTTTATCTCCAACTTTTTCTATAAATTTCGACTCTAGTCACTTCTCCCTCGTCTCCTCTTTATAATTTCCTTTTATGTTACGACAATGGGGTTTGTAGATTATACACGATTAGTCATATGGTTGTATGAGTGACAATGTATCTCATAAACACTTCAATATTGTGACTTTACACGTTCTCCGTCACTTACATAATCAAGGGATATGACCGTGCATGTTACTTACATAAGCATGTATCTCCACATGAGCAACTTCAGCATATTCAAAGCTTTACATGTTTACAGCCTCTTATATAGTCCTTTTACACGGCCATGTATGTTGCTCACACGGGCGTGTACATCTTCACATGGGCTTGTATCCCCGAAACAACTCCAATCCTTCCATTTCATGCCATGATTTACCTTAATTCTTCTCTTTTTGATTTATGAAGGCAATTAGATGTAAAAACACAATTAAAATGGAATAAGTATAAAAAATAATGTAAAACTCTCAGATAATACAATAATCATTTATCAGAACACTACCTAAACATGGGATCGTGTAGGTGTCGTATTCCCTGGATGAAAGGTTTCTTAAAGAAATAGAATGGGATATGGCGGAACATGGTTAGTGACATGGTGCTGTGTTCATAAGCCTTTCTTCACATCTTCTTAAGTTGCTCCAAATCAATTCAATTCTTCTCTAAATTCTATTTTCTTTAGAGAGTTTGAAACAAGACTAGCACAAAACATAACTCATTTTGAGTATAAAATCCTATGAGAGTAGCCAAAACACAAGCATAATATTTTAAAAAATATGCTAAAACTAAAGTCTATCTAGCATATATCAAACTCCCCTTCACTCGAGCACTTACTTGTACTCAAGCAAATCAATTTCATTATCCATACTTAAATAGGAAGTGATTTTAGAAAAGCATTAAACATATCAAGATTACGAATCAAGATTTTTCACCCAAAACACAAGAGCATTTAAAAGCTTATTTGAAAAGTCACTTAGCCTTTTGATGTGAGAGTAAACACCTTGTCATGAATACTCCAGGTTACTCAACTAGGATTACTATCTCAAATGGCTACTTGTACAAGTTTTTGACTTTAATCTTTTTATCGGTATGAAACTAGCAAAGTGAACTTATTTAATGCTCAATTATTCATAATTTTCCCCTTTGTTGAGATAACGAAAATGAGAAAAAGAATTACATTTTCTTGATGCATGTATAATTTATATAGAAAGTATCATGATGTTAATCAAGTGTCCATTCTCTAAATCATCAAAAAATTGAATTCACTTATTCATCAATAGTTATGGCTAGTTACCTAAACATTTTAGATTGAGAAGAAAATTAAATTCATAGTGAGTTTTCTCTCTTAATTATTTTTCAAAGTAAACAAATTTCAAAGAAATGATTCTTACTAAGGAATTCATAAGGAAATAATAAGCATAAGCCTCATATGCAAGCCCCCTGCCATACTTAAGTTGGAAATTATCCTTAGTGTACTAAGTATGTAATAACAATGAAAATAAAGTAACAAGAGGGTAAAAAATGATAAAGGAATTGTATTACCCTGATATAAGATATATAGACCTAGCTTTGTTAAAATCATGAGGTAATTATATTTCCATTAAAACGTTGTCTGAAATAGTGGAGACATCTAACAAAAAAAATGTCAAAATAGAGTCAAACATAAAACAAAAGAAAAGTAAGGAAAAATCAATCATGAGGAGGAGGGCTTATGGTAGGACATGTGGTACATCACTCATAAATCCGTCATATCCTCCACAGAAATCATGTCTACGATATCTCCAATCGACAACTCTATACCCACCATGTACATATCCTCTAGATCCTCCATCCCCTATTTGGATGTAGAAGCAGCGACAATCTCATTCTGATCCAACGATATTGCAAGGTCCTCCGTCTCTAGGTTAGTTGCAAACTTCTTTGACTTTGCCTCAATTATGGGCTCCTCTGTCTGATGCTTAGAACCTACATATGCGACCTCATCATACGCATGCTTGATGGGTTAGAATAGTGGTGGGAGATTCTCTATATTGAGATATTATGCCAACCTCACTAGATTGTCTATTGTCCAGTTTTTGCACTAATTCACATATGATATGGTTGGTGGCTAAGGGGCAGGTGTGTGGCTCAAAGTTTGGGGTGGTAACGGAGATTCCATATGCTCCACGCTTGTAGCCTGGTCCAACTATAGGCTAAACCCCTCTACTGCTTGTGGTGATGCATTTATAAGCACAAAATGCAAGCCCCATGCATACGTCCAAAGTTCTACCATCCTCATGGCCCACAAAATCTCCATAGTGAAAACAGTGGTAGCGCCAACCACTATCAAATCTCACTCATTTCCCAGCACCCCCAATCTCTTGTCCAGCCATGTGTATTATTCCACTTCCAATGGCCCCAAAATTGGACCAGTGCAAGTAGTTATGGATGAGATGCATAAATACATGACCTAAGTTTTTTCGAACCCAACGATGCATATAGTAATAAAGAACTAATACCTAGCACCCAGAGAATGGAATTAATTTATTAATGTACCTCATGGCTGAGAAATGGAACCCTAATGCCTTCGATTAAGTAGAGGAATAAGGTCGCACTATGACCATGTCATTCCAATAATCCTCGGAGTGGACAACTATATAGTCCTAGTCAACTAGTGTTCGACTAGGCTGCAAAGTATAGACGTGCTTAGAGTAGAATTCTTGCATGAACTCCAAATTGTTTGTAGCTAAATTTGTGCTCGACGCCTCTAGAATTTGATTACTGAGTCATCCTCCTATGACGTCTCTTCTACCCGGAAGTTGCATATGGACCTAAGGATGACCTTCTGGTATATTGACTCTCAATTATCAAAAAACTCCTGCCATATATCAGAAGCGATGATCTACCTCATTGAGTCTATTAGATCAATATCCTATAACACATCCCCATGTATATCACGACATCTCAAACTGTTTAGTGTACATTGACTATAAATGCTTTAACAGAAACTCGTTAGTAAAATTCAAGAATAGGTTCTCTGACTGCTCTTATTGCTCGTACTGTGCCATAGAGGGTGCCGATGGTAGAACCTTTAGTGCTAGCTATTGTCGTGTTGTATGGGACTAGAGCCACTACATATGAAGTGGGAGCGAAGGCATCAACTGTAGGCTTCTTATGGTGGGCTGCTCTTATTGGGTTTTAATTCCCTTAAAGTCAGGATTCGTTCATATCAAATCATCAAGAATTAAATAAAAACGGAAGCATACCTGAAATCTATTGTGAAATTTTCACTGGAGTCTTGCGGTTTGTCTTCCAAATTAGAACGTAGCCTTTTTAGGGTTTTTCCTAACTCTCTGTTTTTCTCTCTGATGATGGGATGTCAAAAGGAATTGTGCGTACGTTTAATTTGGGAACGATAACCACTTTTATTAGGGTAAAATCCTAATATAATTTCTAGTTTGACCCATTATAAAATTAGAAATTATAAACCTAGTATCTACACATATAAAGCCCACACTTAACATAGATGCATAAAGCCCAAAATATCATAACCATATTAGACCACTTTAATTAATTGGGCTCAACTTTATATGATAGCCTTTATACACAATTATACACACATAAGCTCACATGTTTGATTAAAAATCCTTACAATCTCCCACTTAGGCTATATGTTGTTACCTCAAGGATTCTTTTACAATTTTGATGATGAAGTTATAGTTCTTAAAAATTCAAATAAATCTTTTTTCCTTATTCTCAAAACAAGATTGATCAAATCAAAAGGAAATTATTTTACGCCTTGTCAAAATTAAGATTCATTTCCTTTGGAATATTAACAGTAACTTTCTCAAAAAGAAATATATGTTATAATGAGACAATCTTTTCGTGCTTGCAGGATCCTTGCATTATGAAGATTCCTTACAAACATTTTCATTCAAAAGGAAGGCTATCTACTTGATCAAGAAATTTTTTGGCAAGTTAACATTGTGATCAAATCTTCAAATCGATTCAAAAGTAAGAGAAGCAACGGATATTTTTCTTAAGAAAGATAATTTAAAGAAGAACAAGCACAGTGAAAAAAAAAAGGTGACTGAGAATGAAAACAGAGCAAAAAGCAGACATTATGATCATTTTGTGATTCTTGAGAAATTTGTCCTTCAACGCCATATCTTTTTGTAAAACTCTCTTGAGTATTCTAAGATTAAACTTCGTTGAGAGAGAAGTTACTGAAGCTCACTGTTTGAGCATCTTTCATTATTCGTGTTAGCTTGGAGAGGCTAGGACAAT
>JAOQMM010000008.1:21701548-21712311 GCA_027563515.1 Erythroxylum platyclados | reverse complement strand
TTATAATAAGATATACAAGTAAAGGTGCAAATATGCTATTGGATTATAGTTTGATATTAGGACCATTTTCGGTGATGGTGTCTAGCTTAGGTAAAAATGAGAAATAAATGAACCGAGTAAGGACAGAATGTACACACCATGTCAATTGCAATTCTTGGTTGATTTTGAGCCAGACATTAACATTCTTGTCTTTAGGTCTATTGATACTCTTTGTTTCCTCTTATAGCTGAGCAATTTTTGGTCACAGAAGAATACCATGTTTGATGACTCATGAATTACGAATATAGCACAATCAGTACCTCGAGAATGGGGAATAAGAAAAAGGATCACAGATCTGTACACACAATCATCAATCACCTAACTGCTAAATGATGGAGGAGTTTTAGAAGCCTCCTCCCACTAGGTTCAAATTCTGGTTTAGCCATTTATCCTTCTTAACGTACCAACTAAGAAATATGTTGTGTGATGATAAACAAAGAAGCAATTGTTATCTTCTATGAATTTGTCCATTAATTAAGGTACTGAATGAAGGGATATTTTAAAGGTTCACGCAGGAGACTGCGGATATAGAAGAGCAATCAGTTATCATTGGTGAAAGAAACAGAGCTGCCACCGAAGCACTTCAAAGAGCAATTGATGAGGGTCGCAATACAATTGCCATATTATACGGCGGTGGCCACATGCCAGACTTGGGAAGGCGTTTGCGGGAGGAGTTTGATTTGGTCCCATCTCGTGTGCAGTGGATGACAGCATGGTCTATAAGGAACCGAGTATTGAGCACCAGTTCCGTTCCTTTGCTGAAAACAATAGCCAAAGTTTCAGGTTGGCCATTGAACCGCTACCAGACATTGGCATTGCTCATCTTTTCGTCAGTTCTTGCATTAGATCTTTGGTTTTGGGAGCTGTTTTTTGGCACTTCATTCAAGTGGCTTTCCTTAGTTGCCAACGAATTCAATCATTACATCAATAATATACAGATGATGTGAAACGTCATATTGTTGATATGAACAAAGTGTAGGAAGGAAACCTGCCTGATTTATGTACAGATTTGAAGTTCAACATTGTATGCAAGAAGCAAGTTATATCCTAGCCATTTTGCAAGGGAGATCTCAATTGTGGCATGAAGTCCACCTTTGTGTTAGGTTAAGTTCACTAGATGTTTTGCTAAATAGTGCGATTACTTGTATTTTTTTTATTTATTCCTCATCTACAGCAACACTTTTGAATCATTATATTGCCATCGTTGGTTTGGATGAGAAAATTCAGGTTCCATGGCACCAAAATTGGTGCATCTTATTTGATAGTTGACTGCTTCAGGTCGGGTTGGTATTACCTAGTTCTTGTGCCAGCTTTTATCCAAGACTGACTTGATGAGCCCCCTTCTTTTTTTTTGCATGTTGATTAGTTTCATATATTTGCCATCTTTCCATGGTTAATTTGGCTACACTCAGAAAAGCTTCAGACAGCACAACACGGTGACCTTCTGAAGATTACCATATCTTGGGGCTAAGCTAAGCTAAGCTAAGTTAATCTAAGCCTAAGCCAACACCTATTTTATGGGAAGGAAATTGAAAATATGGACGTTGCGTATAACTGAAATTCTAACTCCTTTCTTCTCTCCCTACCTCCCGCCTCCTCTCCTCGCGGGATGAGAATTCAGTCTTATGTTTTAATTTTAACATTATGGATCATCTCGAGATTGGATTGCAGAAGAAGAAGCAATGTTTATTTTGTTAGGAAGCTAACTAGCTAGGTCAGCCAAGTTTCGTCTTTGTTTCCCATAGCATGCATCAACACATTAACATCTTTCTTCCATTCTTCTGTGTTTGCTTCATTGCATGTCCACATTGCTTTTACTCGACATGCATGTTGGATTTCAACATTCCTAAGTGGAAAGATATTCTTAGTCCTTAACCATCAATCATATAAAGAAATGGAAACCAAAATCTGTGTCATTAATGAAAGGCCAGATTGCATTGTTTCCTTCCATCTTGGACCAAACAAAAAAGAATCATTAATCAGGGATTACTAGCATTTTCCTTCAGTTCTTACCATACATATGTCGGATGGAAATAATTGTTTGAAATACAAATAAATCAGTAACGTCTTTCCTTATGAAGAAGATAAATCCTCCAGTATGCTGTAAACGTGGGCAACCAATTACGTTGTCAAATCTTCTTCTTTTCTTTTTTGTTCTTATCGTTTTGCCAAGTAGACATGCTCTTATTTAATTTCAGAGTGATTGAACATTCGTAAGTGGGAAGTGCAGAACCTACTCAAAGCTTGATTATTGAATATATACACAAGTTCTCTCTTCTTCAAGTATTTTCTGGTGCGACCAAATGATTCAAACACCAAGAGCCCACACCCAGGTACGTATCAAAAGTTCTTCGGGAATCCCATATCCAATTCAGATCCAGATGCTGCATATAAATAGTATGTTTTGTCTCCTTTGTTTTTCCGTCTAATCATAGTACTCACAGTATACAATATATTTCCAGTTATATTGATTAAAATCTTAAATTGATTATGAAACTGATCTCATTAACCTCTCACCCGACCCTAACCTAATTCAACACACCAAAATTTTTTATTGACATCCTCTCTTACAATTTGTTGTTAAGATGAGAATCACCACTGCAAATCCCTATTGACATATAAGAGGGAGGGAGTGAATTAGAGTTTTTATAAAGTTCAATAATTTTTCTAACCATTAAACTAAATTAATAACAATCAATAAAGGATGAGAAAATTACTTAGTAATCAAACAATTGAGCTATAATTTAAATAGGATAAGGAAGATAGTATGCAAACTTATTTATGGTAGTTCAACAAACAACCTTTGCTTATGTAATTATTCTTTCAAGGTCGAATAACCTTTGTATAATCTTTCTCGGTAAAGAAGAATCCTTCTTATAATCTTCTTTTAAGGTGAAGAGGAACCTTAATTTCACTTAAATCACTCTCAAGTACGATAATATATTCGCCAAACTAAGTATTATAACTTAAATTTCCTTACTTTATCACTTAGTAACTCCTAAATGGGCACTCGCACAAATATGGCACAATGATATTCAAATGACTAAAAACTTTTTGAAATGTGTGTATACAACATCCAAAACCTTCTTGATACTAAAATCAATAAAAAAAACACCCATTTATAGTATTTTGGGACCTCAACTAGTCGCTAGAGTCAAGAACTAGTTGTTACAACTATTATATACGACGCATTGATCGATCGATATGTAGTAGGCATTAAAAGCTCTAGATTCATTAATATGTTCCCCAAACTTTGTTTGAAAGATTGAGAGACCTTTATATTAAAAACAAAAACTTCAATGAGACTCATGCATTAAAGTGAAATAAAATGTCTATACCTTTTAGAGTGTTAAATTAAAAAAATGAGATTATAGTTAATATAGAATGACCTTAATAAGCATTGACCTTCTTTTGTTCTTGGTTTGATATTCATTTCGACGGTTGTAAACTCTAACTCCTCTTTATCAACTTCATAAGCTATCTTTTTAAGTGTATGACTTCATTTTTGTTCTAATATTGCTTTTCATCAAAACAATAAACATAGTGGTAGTAATTATATTTTGTTATCATCAAAACATTGATTAGAACCTCCTTAGTTTAAGAATCTCCCCCTTTTTATGATAAAAAAAAATTGTGATATTAAAGAACAATAATAAAATTAAGCAACAAAAAGTATCAAGATAGTTATTAGTTCCCCATTAATTCATGCATAAAACATAATTCAATATAAAAAACAAAAGAAATATTCAAAATCAAAGAAATATTCATATATGAAGATAACATAAATTTACTTAAGCATTTCACATAAGGTGTAAAAAATATAAAAATGACAAAATAATCACTCCCCCAAAATTTTATCACCCCTCTTGAATGTCATCAACCCTCTTAAATGTCACCGCTCCCCCTAAATGTAATATCATCAATATTTCTCTTCGTTTTTAGAATCTTCAAAAAGAAATCAATTAACTAAAAATGCATAATGTAAAGTGTCATGTATCAAGCTAACTTAGTAAAAAAAAGTAAAAATATATTTAATTAAGATTAACATAATTTCTCAATAAAAAGTGTCATTAAACATTTAAGTAGTCAAAAAAATCAATTTTGCTATAAACATCCCTAATTGTGTCTAATTTGAAAATTCCTCAATTTCGATATTGTGCCTAGGTTGAAAATTTCATTAAAGCATCAAGGGCAAGTTTTGACAAAATTACAGGTTGGAATTGTAACAAATAAAAGCATAATTGCAATATCAAACAATCAATTTCGTAAAAAAATGTGTAATTTATAAAGTCCCCAAAAAATAGAAACATGACAGGGTGTCAAAAATACTAAAATTGAACAAAACTAGATGTAGTGATATGATTAAAAAGGAAATAACCATTACTCATTTTACAGTTTAACTATAAAGGCATTAATTTGAAAATATATCTTTTAATTAAGAAAATATTGAAACCAAAGTAGCAAAAAATTTTAAAATTTTAATTTGATGCAATTTGATGAGATTTCAAAGAAATGATGGGTGATGTTTTTCAAGGAAAAGAGTAAATTGTTTATGATTTTGGAGGATGTAAATAAGACAAAGAGAAAATAGAAGAAAGGCAAAGGAAGGGAGCTATAAATCGTGTGTAATAATCGAGTACTCAAGGACAATGGTCTACCAATTAAAGGTTATGGTTGACCTTTTATATCAACCAAAAGTGCTACAAACTCACTGTAACTTAATTGTGATCCCTGAAAGAGACATTGGTCAACCATTACTATATATTGGTTGACTATTGGGGCCTTATTGTCTACCCATTATGCAACCAAACTTCTTACAAACTCACTGGAAGAAAATTATGTTAGAAAATGGTGACATTGGTTGACTACTCAAAGACATTATTCCACCAGTGTATGTAAGTGGATGACTAGAACTTTGACCAAGCGAAAAACAAACTAACTAGAAAGGCATATAGTCGACCACACTAAGATATTGGTCAACCTGTGTGTTTTGAAAAGCTTGAATATTCAAATTTAAACATCAAAACACTTAGTGAGTCTTGGTAATATCAATCAAGAATTATCAAAAACCTTAAAAGAGACTTCAAACAAACAAAATTAATAAAAAATGAAAAGTTATCTTTATCATATATAATTTTCATCAAACATACATAATTCTCTTCTAAGCAAAATCTTATCATTATTCAAAAGTTTAAAGAAATAATTTTCCAATTAAAAAAATTTCTATCTTAGTAACCTCATTTTGCATATAGTCTTTAATTCTGAGTACTAAAGTTCACACTTTGAAAACAATTATTAAAGACCTTATTTATAATTCAAATCCAAACAATCATCACTAAGGATTTATACACAAGTTGACATGTTAACGCAAATTATCACATATTTCTAAATTATAAACTATTAATTATCTCATATTGAACATTACTTATGGTCATTTGAATGGAGATTCTTTTTGAGTTTACAATCCATTAAAGGCTTTTTATCTCTCTCACTTAGTTCAACAATTGTCTCTTTTGAAATGTCTTTGGTGGCTAAATTCTCCATATCCTACAACATCTTCTAGACTTTCTTGGAGGTAAGAAGATTAGATTCATCATGATAACATGCATAAACTCCTTAATAATACTCAATTCAATAACTACTATCTCTGTTACATACCATTTGCTCTTTTTTTTTTATGAGCTTATAAACCAAGATAATCAATGTGTTTCAAGAACCCAAATAAGCTTGGTTCCTTGGTTGTTAGGTTTCTTCTTCTTTTCAACCCATACTTTCAAGAGGTTTGCTTAAAATTATTTGTTTTAAAAAATAAAATGTATCAACATGTCTACACTGACCATAAAAATGACATGCCATGTTATATGACTAATGATGATACCTATATGCATTTCTTGGACCTCTTTGTGTGTATGCATAATATAAAATCTTTTTTTGGACATTAAAGTTGTTGAATTTTATCCTAGGGTAGTGAAATGTCCTATGATTATATGTGTGATGCCTATTATAAATGAAAGCTTGATGTATACTTCTTGAGGGCTAAAAAGGTCTGAGTGAATTTGTATGTTATCATAGAAGTTACGCCTATTCTTTCATTGATAGTATTAAACTCCATGCCTAGATTGTGAGCTATATATAAAAGCATGATACTTGCTTTTAGGATTAGTCCTAGTGGATGTGTAATGTACATGCATATGTTTGGATATGAAAACTTTATACTCAATTGTAACGTTAAATAATGGTTCTTCACTATGTAAATATTTTTCCTGGACAAGCCCGATTTTAGAATTGCCTTCACTTCCATAGTTAAATTCCATTCCATACCTATCATTGAAATTCTTTTGAGCTCTTAGCATGTTTTCTAGTTTTTCACTCCTTTTAGTAACTTTAATGATACAAAATTTATTTTTCATCTTTTCATTCTCACTCATGTCTGCATCTAACTCTTTTTAAACTTTCTTGAGTTTGGAAAACAATTTCTTCCTTTTCTTACTCATGATTTATAAGCTTTCAACTTATTCATCATAAATTAAATTAAATTAAATCACTGTCACACAAGTTAAGATTGGATGTTAGCTCATCTTCATCCATAACGGTAATGCGCATATGATTTATCTCTTCTTCCAAGTGCTCGCTTTGAAATTCACTTGTGTCATCCTAAGTTGATGCTTTAAGTGCTTTCTTCTCGTCCTTCTTCTCTTTCTTATAGTTTCTTTCTCATACTTCTCATTATCTTTGAGTTGAGGATATTGTGACTTTATATGACTAGGTTTTCTACATTCAAAGCGACTAATATGAGAGAATTTATGTTTTAAATTATTTTTACCTTCCTTGAAGTACTTTTTTTTTGGAGAATTTCTTCTTCAAGAACTTCTTAAATTTTTTAGTGATTAAACCAATGTCTTCTTCATTGCTTTCACTAGTTAATGTCTCTTCCTCTCCGTTTGATTCTTCCTTTGAGGATTTAAATGCTAAATTTCTTTTTAAGGAGCATCATTTCTTCTTGTATCTTTTGGATCCTCATTTTGCATGTAAGGAGAGATCCACTAAGTTCTTCCAATGGTAAAGTAGTTAGATTCTTGGCTTCTTATATGGCTTTCACTTTAGCTTCCCAGATTTTTAGAAGTGACCTAAGCAACTTTCTTACCATTTTAACATTAGTATAAGCCTTTTCAAGACCTTTGAGAGCATCAAGAATATTAACAAATCTATTATACATAATAGATATGCTTTTATCATGCTTCATTTCAAACAATTCATATTGATGTGTTAGCATGAGTACTTTGCTCTCCTTTAATTGATTGGTTCCCCAAAGTACAACTTGTAAAGTATATCAAATTTCATGAGTTGTTTCACACATAAAGACCCTATTAAATTTTTTTCTTCCTAATAGACAAAAAGGATGTGTATAACCCTACTATTTAAGAAAATAATCTCTTATCTTGAGGTTCTCATTCTTCCTTTCATTTGGGTATCATTATTTTTACAATTTTTGTGGGAATAAAGGAACCATTTGAAACTATCTCTCATAGGTCTACACTTTCGACCATTAAAAAGAATCTCATCCTTATTCTCTAATAAGTGTAATCATTGCTAGCAAAGAAAGGTGGTCTACTAACGCTTTGTCCCTCTTGGTTGAATGATGACGATAATCTTAAATATGTCATTATAATTTTTCTATAGGATTTTGTTAGAAATACTAGCCTAATAGACCTACTATGATACCACTTGTTAGTCCCTAATGGCACCTAAGAGGGGGGGTGAATTAGATATTTATAGAATTCAACAATTTTCTAACCACATTAATAACAATAAATAAAAATAAGGATGAAAAAATTAATTAATATAAATTAATCAAACAATTGAGAAGTAATATAAATAGGATAGGAAAGAGAGAATACAAATTGATTCATAATGGTTCAATAAACAACCCTTGCTTACATCCACTCCTAAAACTCTTCTTGAAATTTAGTTATTATTCTTCTTTTAAGGTCGAATAGCATTTATATAATTTTCTAGAAAAAAAGAAGGAATCCTTCTTACAATCTTCTTTTAAGGTAAAGAGAAACTTGAATCTCACTTAGCTTACCCACAAGTATAATAATATAGTCTCCAGACTAAATTTCACAACTCAAATTTTCTCACTTTATCACTTGCAACTCCAAAATGTCCCACTCATACAAATATGACACTATAATGCTCAAATGATTGAAAAATTATTTAAAATGTGTGTATACAACATTTAAAACCTTATTGATGCTAAAAAACCAATGAGAAAGGACCTATTTATAGTGTTTTGGGACCCAAACTAGCTATAGGAGCTAAAAGCTATCCATTACAACATCTAAATGTGATACACTAGTCAACCAATATGCGTTAAAAGCTTTAGATTCACTAGCCATTGGAGCACTGGTCAACTAGTAGGCATATTGATCGACCAATATAGCACATTGACTTACCAGTATATCAACCAATGTTGCAGCAAACTCAATGTACATCAAATTTAATAACTTTAAACTATATTAGTCGACCACTAATATATATATATATTCACCAATTTCCCAAAAAAAATACGATTTTAACACCTTCAAATGATCAAACTTGATTAATACAATTATGAATTAAACTTCCCAAAATATTTTCCAAACTTTGTTTAAATGATCGAGAGATTTTTATATTAAAAGCAAAAGCTTCAATATCTCTCAATGAATGTAAAGACTTTACATGAAGTGAAATAAAATGTTTATGCCTTTTAGAGCACCAAATTAACAAAGTAAGATTACAATTAATATACAAACTAAAGAATGACCTTGATAAGCCTTGTTCTTCTTTTGTTGTTAGTTTGATATTCATTTTGATAGTTGTAAACTTTAGCTTCTCTTTATCAACTTCATAGGTTATCTTATTGAGTTTACGACTTTATTTTTCTTCTTATGTTGCTTTTTATCAAAATAATAAACTCATTAGTAATAATTATGTTTTGTATTATCAAAACACATATTGAAGCTTCCTTTGGTTCAACAACCACTACCACACTAGTTTCCATCCAATGGTGATAAATTCAAATGGCAAAAAGCAATTAAGTACAAAGTTTATCAAAAAACAAAAGCAAAGATGCAAACTTTTGCAAAAAGGTTCAAATGGAAGATGTTGAGAGGAAATGATGAGAATATGGCTAAAGATTTTTATAATGACGCTAGTGTCAAGAGGAATGTTTTCAAGGTGTAGATGCACAATGACAAGCATAGGAGAGAAAAGGGTCATAATTATAATTCCAACAACAAGTTTGATATCATTACAGGCAATATAATTGATGGGTTGTGGCCTATAGAGAGAAAACAAGAAGCAATTCAAGTGAAGCGAATTATAAACCTTAGTTTTAATACTTAAGTTAGGCTTTAGGTCAGACTGAGTTGTGAAGTCTAAACTTAAGTTCGATTTGAATCTTGAAGTTAAAAAAAAGTTCAAATTCAGTCCAAAATATGCTTAGTTTAGACTAAATTGATTGACACTGAGATGGGTTGGATTGGATGCATGTCGTTTTTCCATCAGTAATTAATATCGAGTATAGTAGCTTATAAATTAAGAAAAATTAATTAATAATTAATAAATAATAAATTAAAATTAAAACAATTAGCCTTATATTCCTATATAAATATGATAACAAATCAATCATCTTAATTATAATACTTTTAGATAAAAAATAAAAAAATATGTAATATATTATTATGTAAATTATTAATAAAATATGATAAATGATATTAACAAAATTAAACATCATTAAATATTAAATATTACTATATAATTTAATAAGAGTGATGATACATAAATATGACAAATATAAATTTTACTTAATAAAATAAATTATAAATAAGATATTGATCATCTTATTATATAACAAATAAAATTTCAACGAAAGAATTGATTTATTACTATGATAAAAAGCATAATAAATTGTTAATAAAATATGATAAATTATAATAATAAAAATTATATTAAACTAATAAATACTAATAATAATTGATAAATATGATTAATTTTCAATAAATTTAATGATATATATTAAATATAATAAATTAATTTATTTTATCTCATAATTTATTAGTTTTTAATCATTTTTTATGATGTGATAATATATATGGAGGGCCATGTATTCAAAAAATTTCATGTTAATGTTAACGGATAAATTAATTTGGTAACTTTTTTCAAAATATAAGTCCTTTTTATAAAATTTTTAAAAATTAATAAAATCATATGAGATTTTGACGTTTGACACCCAAATTCTAATATATTATATAGATGTTGAAAGTAATACGAGCGGGTGACAACAAGAGAACTCCGACGCACTTGGCCAGTTGAGGTTGTCTTTAAGTTTTGGTAGATTATATCTTTCACTTGATTTATTTAAGGAATATAATAATCTTAAATCCTGTCCGTATTTCAATTTTTAATTTGGAGATATTGTATTGATGACGACAAAGGTCCAAGCACAATAATGGAGGTTGGGAAAAACGTGATTACTCATGCAAAATAATAGCAATAAACTCAATTTTATTATTCTGCCTTGTCACTTTGGACCAAGAATCACGTCAGTCATAGAAACATACAGTGTTAACCTGGATCTTTTGGTCCCCCTTTTTTTTTTATAGACTCTGTCTCATTAAAAACGTCGTCGTTTTTGTTATAAAATTAACGCAACTATTAATTATTACAAAAACAAATTTTAA
>JAOQMM010000008.1:21654589-21666039 GCA_027563515.1 Erythroxylum platyclados | reverse complement strand
ACTTTTATATACTTTGGCATCAAATTGCCCCAAAGTTTATATAGTTAAAACTTATAAACTGTATCATAAAACCTGGGTGATTTATCTTTATAAATAATAAATATAGTGATGCTTTTAGTCCTAACTTTCTATTAATTTAACTTAGTTTTAGTCAATTTTTATTCTAATTAATTTAAGGATAAGAGCCTCATATTCCTTTTAGAGAGAGTCTCATGATTTAGAGTTTATCAAGTTTTAGAAAAGATTTGTTTGTCATATCTCAAGATTATTTTTCTTTATTTTGTTATTTCGTAGAAAACATAATAAAAAACTAGAATTATACTTTGGTCACGATTAAAAAAATCAACCTTATTGTTTGATGTATATGCGGGTACATTTAGTGTTTTTGTTTCAAATGATACATACATACATACATACATATATACATACATACATACATACATATATACATACATACATACATACATATATATATATATATATATATATATATATATAGACACACTAATGGAGACACTTGTTTTGATTATTAAGGTTTGCATGAGATGGGCTTATGAGCAAGGTGTTAGCATTGTTGTCACAAAAAGCTCCAATAAGGTAAGAATGCAAGAGAGCATCGATATATTTAACTGGAATTTAAGCACTGATGACTTGATAAAGATAGATCAAATTCCACAAAGTAGACTTTGTGTTGCAGAAATGTTTGTCTCTGAAGGTGGTCCTTATAGGTCTCTAATGGAGCTTTGGGATGGAGAGATGTAAGATTCACTTTGAAAAATATGTTGATATTGACCAAATTTCACGAGAAACTTGATACTTAATATCCAATTGCTTGTTTGCAATTAATATAATTATGTATTTATTTAATATAAATTATTTAGATTTATTAATTTTATCAATAATATTTGATAATTAATATTGAAGTTAAAATTATTAAAATAATAACAATTAAAAATATGATGTAACCATAATTATAAAAAAACAAATTATATTAAATTATTATTCTTAAACTATTGTTATGTTAAACTTTAATGAAAAAGGATAAGAAGTATTTGTTTAAAGCTATTTAAAGAGGCAAACTTATGTTTCATATAATCTATCAATAAAAGAATATATAGTTAAAAAATAGAGATATAAATATACATAATGAATTTGATAAAATAATTAGCTATATTATTAGTCATAATATGAATTTTTTGATAAAATAAATAATTGATTAAGTAAATTGGAGTTGTTGCTAGAGTTACAATAATAAAATGGTTGTAAGCATAAGAAAACTAACTAGCTAAATAAGTAGTAATGAAGAAAACTTCAAAAGCTAGGTAATTAGAAAAAGAAAACAACTTGCATCTTGGTTTATGACTTTGCTTCTTCGTAGCTTCGGAGTAGAGTTCCTTTTATGCAACTAGTGTTCATTAAATGCACCTGAAGTGTAGGATCAAGTGTTAATCTACTCAGAAGATATAATTTTGTTACTTTCAGGGACCTTTCTTCTATGCAATACACTATTTCTGGCAAGCATAGCTATAGTATTAAAATGTCACAATTTGTCACTATGATGTTGTTACATTGAAGATGAAATTGATGCATTACAATTTAAGCAGTTTAGATATAGTAGAATTTGTTACTTTTTGAGTGGCCTTGTCTTGGAATGTTTGTTTCCCTTCATATTGGATAAACCATTTTCTCAGATGATATTCTAAATATAAGGGAATCACTTTTGCATCTCCATTGCTTTTGAATGATCTAATAAATGATGCCAGGCCAATTCAATCTTGGACAAAATAGAAATAATAGGTGGTTTATAGACTCAGGTTCTTATTTGCAAAGAGTGTGACAATTGGTAATGTTGGAATTGCCAAATAGTTTATCCATCGTAATTAGTCTCCTCTAATAATAAGCTAAAAGATGGAAGAAACCTTTGAGCTTGCCTGCTTATACCACATCATTTTCTGCTAGTGTACTTTTGGGGTTTTGGTAATTAATAGTTGTTTAAATGATTTGTTGGAGAAGTTGCCAAAGAATTACCTCATTTATTAAATGGAATCCCCTTTGTTAAAGTTAGGTTTATAATTAGAAGCAATCTCCATTAAGTCAGACTAGATCCTTTGATTAAGTCTTTATTAATTGTCTTTTGGAACTTTTGAGGCCTGTCAAGCTAGAGAGCCAACTAGCAAGAAGGTTTTCTTTTATTGAAACAAATACTTTAATTTTATCCTTATTAATTGAAATACTAGACAAATCTTTAACTCTTGTGAGAAGTAGCAAGTCATCAGTAAAGGACAAGCTATAAATTCCCAATTTCTTGCATTTGTTATAATATTTTAAGTTTCTTTCCTAAATTATAACATGACCAACAAGTATAATAAGAATCTCAATACACGGCGTAAACAAGTATAGCGATAAAGAGTCTCTTTTCCTCATTACTTTCGTACCCTCAGTAAGTTATGTTGGCTCACTATTCCCAAAATTCTATAGGAGATTGAAGTGATGCATTGTTCTATCTAATAAATGAAAATTTTAAGAAAACTAAATGCTCCTAAGGTTTTCAGTGAGAAACTCCAATTAATGGAGTCAAATGCTTTGTGGAAATTAGCCTTAATTGCATAGCTCTTGAAAGAGTGTTTCTTAGTGTAAATTTTAAAAATTTCTAAGCTAGCAAATGTTGCCCCCAATTTTCCTCCCTTTGATAAAAGCCCCTTGAGATGGATTGATATGAGCTTTCAAAACAATCTTAAGTTTTAAGGCGAGAAGTTTTACAATGATTTTGTAAATTTTGTTGCAATATGAGATGTCTAAATCCCTCAGAGAACTAGGATTAGGAGACTTTGGGATAAGACTGATGAAAGTCTTATTAAGTTCCTTTTCAACATTTTGCACTTATTAAACTACTCAAAAACAGCCTCTATCACTATGTGTTTAGTGTAATTCCAATTCTTTTAAAGAAGTAAGCATTAAAATAATGATGGATAGGTACTCTATTTAGTTCGAGATAAAAAATAATATTCTCCATATCTACAACATTGAAGGGTAAAAGCAAACTTCTTCCTTCAGTGTCAGTAATTTGCCCTATGATGAAGGAATTAAGCAAATGCGTAGAAGAATAACTTTTAGAGACAGTGCCCAGGTTGTTTGTGAAATTATCAATATTTCTAGCAATAGATCATTTTGGGATCGAATCAACTACTTATTTTCTTTTTCAAAAATGGCTATCCTATTGGAAATTTTCCATGAAGGAATTGTTGTATGGAAGAAGGAGTTTATATCTCCATTAGTCTACAATTACATTATTGATCTTTGCTTAAAAAGGGAGCAATTCACTTCCACATCTCGGATATAATTATAAAGAGTTTTTTAAAATTTTATTTCAATTGTAGGATCTTGATAAAGAATGTATTGAGCTTATGGTAACTTGTCTTTTGTTTCAAAAGCAACCTATTGTCTATTGTCATAACTTTACACATTTATTAACTTAAACTCCTCTTTAATATTATGAAGGTTCTTCGTCCAAATATAAGATTTGTGACCGTAAAAATCATAACTTAGACCTTTTGAGACAGCTTCCTCAAATTCCTCATCTTTTTCCAAGTAATTATTGAATCAAAAAGGGATTTTTCTTTGTAGCTTCAATGATAGATCAGGTATCTCAATAATGGAGTGATAAGAAAATAAAAGGCAATTAAACTAGGCCTTACTTTCTAGAAATGGTATAAGCTAGCCACCAGTATCATTGATTCAACCGCCGCCACTGCCAAGTAACAGCAAGTCCAGTAAGAGGAAAACACCCATCATCGTGATTTGTGCTTGTGCACCAGTTCTTTTGATAGTAATTTCACTGTTGAGTTGCTGGATTGTTACTAGAAGACGTCAAAGAAAGGGGAAGCACTGGGATTCTCGTCGTGAATCGTTGACTTGTTGTTGGGTGAACTTCTACAAAGGGAAGTCCACGAGGTCTGAAGCTTCTGGGATGGCATCCTACCGCTTCCTCAGTGATCCTCACCTTCTATCACAATTTCAACAGATGAGTATGCTTGCTTAACCAATGCCCATCAACAAATTTCGACCACTTATGATTCATAGCAACCAGCCTCTGCGACATTAGCTTTAGCTAATACAGGTAACCCTGTTGTCTATCTCTCCAACTCATCTCGTAACTAGGATATTGATCCATGTGCTACTGATCATATGACGGGCAACACAGGTATCCTCTCTTCTTTCAAGTCTACTGTTGATTTACCCTGTGTTACTTTAGCCAATGGATCTACCTCTTCTGTAATTGGGCGTGGGACAACAAACCTAACAAATTTCTCACATTATCATTTGTTTTCTGTTTATCACAATTCCCTTTTAACCTATTATCTGTCAACCAATGCACCAAAAGCCTTAACTATTATGTTGTTTTCTATCCTAATTATTGTTTTTTTTAGGATCTTAGGACAAAGCAGATCATTAGTAAAGGGTGTCTGGTGAATGTCCCGTATGCTCTTGATTCAGCTTCTAAACCAGTACCTCGATCAATTGCTTACACAAGCTCATCTTCTCTTTTACAACTTCATTATCATTTTGGTCATCTGTCTCTAACATTTACAAAATTTATGTCCTAGTCTCGAACAAGAATCTACCTTAGAGTGTGAAGCTTGTAAATTTACTAAACATCATAGAGTATCTTATTCTCCTAGACTAAATAAACAAGTTGAGTCTTCTTTTTACTTAGTGCATACTAATGTATGGGGTCCTTGTCCTATTTCTTCCAAATCTGGTTTTCGTTATTTTGCGAAATTTATTGATGATTATTCTCGGGTTACTTGGCTTTATCCTATGAAAAAAATTTGGAAAATTAATGAAAATTTACTTTAGTAAAAACTACAACAACAAGTACACTCCAGAATAAACAAAGCCTAACACATTAAGTAAGGAGCATTATAACCCAAGAGAAATACTTTAAAGTAGCCACTTATTTCTCATATCCGTAGAGAGGAGGTACTGAGCATTTTTGGCATATATATGGGCACGAATCATATTGATGATTCTATCCATAACTTGATATTTGTCTTCCCTTTTATCTACATATTCTGTTATTCCATTCTCTCCAAATCCAATAGATAGAGATGGTAAACGTTGCTTTAAGAAGCAGTACATTTGGTTAACTCCTTTGCATATGAGTGATCACTCAATTCAACACAGAATCCCAATGAAAATTGTCAAGATGCCAAGGAAGTAAATGCAATAACCGACTCCAAATAGCTGTAGAAAAAGTGCAGAGGAAGAACAAATGGTCTTTAGACTCAGCTACCAAATCACAAAGAACACAAGTATCTCCATCGTTTCCACGCCATTGACTCTTAGTCTGCAGGCAATTTTTAATAGCAAGCCAAGTAATAAATGAAGCTTTCGAACAGATGGTTTGCTTCCATAAAAGTTTAAACCACAAAACTATAGGATGGTTTTCTTTAAATAATGAGTAACATGAGTGATTAGTGAAGACGCCATTCGAATTAAGATTCCAATGGATACTATCAGCAGTAATCGAGCTTTGAAGAGAGGGAAGTAAGATCCTTAAAGGTTGACAACCTCTAAAATGTCCCTGCCATTCACCATTCACTATGAGTGAAGAGACTTTGGCATGAAGAGGCAATCGATTCCTCAAGCTTGTTAGTTCCTAATGTTGTGTGAGGGGACTGATTGGCAACCAATTATTGAACCAAAACTAGGTTTTAACTCCATCACCAATATTATGCTTTATATAAGGGTAGATAACATTTCGCAACTTCATAATTTGTCTCAAAAGCCATGAACCCTCCTTAGAAAAATCTGCTTACAAAATTTTGATCAAACTTATTTACTATATTTTGTACGTTTCATACTGAAATTAAGACTCAATTCAACAAATTCATCTACATTTTGAGAAGTGTTAATGTTAAAGAATATGTTTCCCATACTTTTAAATCTTATCTATCTTAGCATAGTATTATTCATCAATCATCATGTATTGTTATCCCTTAGCAAAATGTTGTAGCAGAGCGAAAGAACCGTCACTTATTAGAAATTACCTGGCACTAATGTTCTATATGTAGGTTCAAAAAGTTTTTTGTGCAGATGTTGTTTCCACTATTTGTTTCCTAATCAACCGAATACCTTCTTCTGTTCTTGATGGTCAGATTCCATATTCCCTTCTTTTTCCCTCATCTACATCATTCCCTCTTGCTCCTCAAATGTTTGGGTGTACTTTCCTTATTCAAGACATGTGACCTCAGGTCTCGAAACTGGATCCTAAATCTTTTAATTATGTCTTTCTGGGATATTCTCGTGAATAAAAAAGATATCGTTATTACTTTCCTTCTTTAGGTAGTTACTTGGTATCTGTTGATGTTACTTTTTTTAAGAATACACCTTTCTTTAGCTCTCATGTGTCCTATCCTTCGCACTCCAGTGATTTAAAGGACGATTTTCTTATTTATACTGTCAGTGAACAAGTATTTTCTCCTCCCTCTCGACATGTTATTCGTCAAGTTTATTATCAGTATATGTAGCATTCTATTGAGGCACCTCCTATTAGCTAGGACACGAACCCGACACATCTTTCTTCATCTCCAAATTCCTCACCACCACCTGATGCTAGCCTTGACCTTCCTATTGCTCTTCGTTAAGGTAAACACACATATAGTTACCATGTTTCTTCCTTTATATCTTACTATGCTCTATCTCCCTCCTCCAAGTCTTTTGTTGCTTCCTTAGACTTTATTGTTGTTCCAATGTCCCTTACCAAAGCACTGGCTTATGATGGTTAGCAAGCTACAATGAAAGAAGAGATGATGGCCTTGGAGCAGAATCATACTTGGGATCTTGCGCCTTTTCCTTCCCAGAAGTGTGCCATTGGTTGTAAGTGGGTGGTCACTGTTAAAATGAATCTTGATGGTTTTTTTACTTGATTAAAAGCTCAATTGGTTGCTAAAGGATATGCTCAGACATATGAGGTGGATTATTCTGAGAACTTTTCTCTAGTTGCAAAACTTTCTTCTGTCTGACTATTTATCTCAATAGTTGTTACTTATAGTTGGTCACTTCACCAACTTGATATGAAGAATGCATTCTTACGTGGGGATTTACGTGAAGAGGTTTTCATGGAGCAACTACTTGGATTTATTGCTCAGGGGGAGTTGGGGAAAGTGTGCAAATTAAGAAAGTCTCTATATGGCTTAAAGCAATCTCCTTGTGCGTAGTTTAGGAGATTCAGTACTATAATGGTTGAGTTTGGCTTATAAAGAAGTGCATGTGATCACTCAATGTTCTTTGCATCATCTAGTTCTGGGTGAATTTTACTGGTTGTATATGTGGATGATATAGTGATCATTACGAGTAATGAAGCTAGGATCACGAGGTTAAAAGCATTCCTTGGGACTCGCTTTCAGACAAAGGATTTAAGACAATTGAAATATTTCTTACCAATTGAAGTTTCTTACAGTCATAAGGGCATCTATCTATCTCAAAGAAAATATTATCTGGATTTATTAAATGATGCTAGTTTTATTGAGGCAAAGACATGTAATGCGCCTATGATACCAAATATGAAGTTAAAGGCTAAAGATGGAGACTTGCTTGAGAATCATGAAAAGTATATGAAAATTGAACTATCTTACTATCACTCGTCCTGATATTGCCTTTCCAGTAAGCGTTGTAAGCCAGTTCATGTCATCTCCTAAAACCTCACGTTGGGATGTTGTTATTCATATTTTGAGATATCTAAAGGTGCGCTAGGACGTGGCATCTTATCTTGAAATCATGGTCACCACACTATAGAAGGTTTCACAGATGTTGATTATGTAGGAGATCTTTCAGATAGGCATTCTACCACCGGTTACTAGTTTTGTTAGAAGCAATCTTGTTTCTTGGAAGAGTGAGAAATAGAGTGTTATATCCCGATCAACTGTAGAATCCGAATATAAGGTTATGCCGTAGACTACCTTTGAACTTATATGGCTATGTCATTTTCTTGGAGAGAGACTAGTTTTGTTCAGTCTAAACTAATGAACTTATGATGTGACAATGAAGCAGCTTTTTATATTGCAAACAATCATTTGTTTCATGACAGAACTAAGCATATAGAAGTAGATTGCCATTTTACTCGAGAAAAGCTAAAAGATGGATCAATCTCAACTCCACAAGTTAGAACAGGGAGCCAGTTAGCTGATGTGCTCACCAAAACATTACCTGGGAATCGGGTTAATTATATTTGTAACAAATTTGGCATGACCAATATCTATGCTTCAGCCTAAGGGGAAGTGTTAGAAAATAAAATAACTGTAAATAGATGTTACAAATTGTATAGTTAATGTAAATAACATATTTGTAGGGATTATATCATAATCATAGGAATTACTTTCCTAGTTTAACTTATGTGTTCTTGAATAAATACCTGTATCATTCTAATAAAATATATAAATTATTATTCTCATTTTCTCTACTTTCTCAGTGCTTCTGAAAGGTACCATCAGTATGATACTTTGTTATAAACACCTATTTTAGCCCAATGATATTCTTACGTTCCAGTGGATTGACTAACTCCTAACTTCTTCTTTTTTTTCTACTGCCATCATGTTTTCTTTCATTACATCTAGTCAACTTGACCATTTGCAGCTTTATCATAATAAGTAAGGTCAAAAACATATAAAGTAAAACTGCACGCATAATAGATCTCACTCAAGGAACGAATTTTCTTAAAAGGAGATTCTAAAGAAGATAAAGTGCTATGTAGAATTGATTGAATGGATGATGAGGTATTGCCTTCAAACTAAACAATTGGACTTGTTTTGCTCTAGATGATCAATTTCAGGAGTTTCAAGTGTACTTTTTGGAACTTGAAGTGCTACTGGTGCTTCGTTTTCTTGTTTTAGGTCAACTTTTCTTCTTCATTGAACCTAAAATCCCTGTTGATAATCACTTTGTCACTCACAGGATTATACAGCTTATATGCTTTGGATTGAGGACTATAGCTATCAAAAATATATTTTTATGATTTTTAGTTAAGTTTACGACGAGAAGTAATCAAAGCATATGTTATGCAACCAAAAATTTTCAAATGAATTGCCCTTGGCTTCCTACCCTTCTAAGCTTCATATGGGGTTCAATTCATAATTGCCTTTGTTGGTCAAATGTTGAGAAGATACATTTTTGTTGTCACACCTTCTGCCGAAAATTACTTTAGACTGATTATCATCATGTTTTTAGCCATTTCAAACTCCATTCTATTTTTTTCTCTCAACGACTCCATTTTGCTCTGGCGTGCATGGTGTTGATAGCTCCCTACAAATGCCATTTTCTTTATAAAAAGTAACAAATTATTTGAACGAGAATTCACCACCTCGATCTTAACAAAGAACCTTTATAGAACACCATTTTGCTTTTCTACTAACATCTTGTATCTTTTGAAATTCTGAAAATTTTCATATTTGAATTTTATAAAATTGATCTAACTCATTCGGTTGTAATCATCAGTAAACAACAAAAAGTATCAACTTCCATCAAAGGACTCAACACTCATAGGGCCACAAATATCAACATGTACTAATTCAAGACAAATAGATGCTCTCCAAAACTTATTTATAGAAACTGAATTTTTACTTTGCTTTCTATAAACACACCATTCATAGAAATCAAGTGCATCAATTTTAGGCAACCCAACAATCATATTTTTCTGACTTAACAATTTCAATCCTTTCATGTTCAAATTCCCATAATGCAAGTGCTATAATTTTTTATCACTAGTTCTAGTAACTAAGGCACAAATTTTCATACCAGAGACTTTAAAAGGAAACATTTTATTTTATGTCATAGGAATGCTAACTATTTTTTGACATGATTTCTTATTATAAACAAAAAATTATTATCAAACATAATAGAGTAATCACTATCCATCAATTGTCCATCACTTAGTTAATTATGAACCAATTTAGGAACATATTACACAACATGGAGGAGTTTTACATTATCCTGAAAGGTTTTGATGGCAATAGTCCCTTTCCCTTCCACTTATGTTAATCTCTGAGACAAACTTCACCCTTTTGTGACTTATCAAGTTCTTTAAAGAATGAATTTGTCCCAGATATATGATTAAAGCATCCACTATCCATGAACTATACTCCAATGAAAGCATCAATAATGAAATAATAAGCGCCACCTCCACCAGAACCACCATTTGTGCCTCCGTCGGAGAATTGTGTTCCTTTACAGACAAGGTAACTTATCGGTCAAGATTGAAGATCTCTCGTTTGTCGCAGCCTCACACTCCAAGATTTGGACTATGAGAGGCGATTTGCATTGTAAGAGATGAGATCTAGATTAGAGTGAAAGGTGAGGGGCGTCACAGCCTCACGCTCCAAGATCTGGACTGTGAGAGGCGATCTGGATTGTGAGAGGCGAGATATGGATTGGAGCGATAGGTGAGAGGCGAGATCTAGACTGTGTAGCCATGGACCAGTGATGAGAGAAGGAGGGAGAAGTTGACAGTAGCGATATACCAGTGAAGAGACCCAGAAGAGTGGCGATTAAACAGTAGCATTGGAGGGCCTTTTACACTCTAAACCATTGTCGGTCCTTGTTACTATTCTTTTCCTTAAGATCTTGATATTTCAACAGGGTGCAGGCCTTCCAAGGCCTAATTAATGGAGAAGCATGGGGCTTCCAACCCCCCTCCATTGACTTATGAAGAATACCCAGCACTATCAACTGGGGTCAAAAGGAAAAAAGTTGTAACTCCAATCATAACAACTGGTGAAGAGACTGATAAGTAGGAACCAACCCTCCCTTCTTGGCAATATGAGAAATCCCTTCCACCTAATTCGAAGTCCTCAGTTGAAGCTTGGAAATCTCACCCACAGATCCAATATAAGAGGGGAGAGTTAAGACATTTCCAAAATGTCATAAAGGATGGCATACTAACGCCTCCTTTGGAACTCCTCAAAGTTGGAGCATCGGTATAGGCATCGGTGTTAATTGGTGTTTTTTGAAACATGAGACTGGCTTTTCCGGTGGTGCAAGCTTGGGTTATAGCTCGGTGGGGGAAGAAAGGGTCGGAGAAAGTGATGCTCAAGGACGAAGATTATTTTCTCTTCAAGTTAACACTGAGGCTAGCATTACTGATATCTTGGAACAGGGGTCGTGGCATATGAGTGGCCAGCCCATGTTCATCCAACAATGGAGGCCAAGCATAGAGTTTCATCCAGGTAACATTCAAACAATCCTGTTATGGATTCAATTTCATAATGTTCCACTTGAGTTCTGGACTGTGGATGGGTTGAGCTACCTTGCAAGTGCTCTGGACAAACTCATAAGGATGGATGTCCAGACGGCTAGCATGGAGAGAGTTTGTTTTGCTAAGCTCTATATCAAAGTGAGGAGAGATTTTCCTCTTCCTGACCATTTACCAATTATGAAATTAGATGAGAATGGAGAGT
>JAOQMM010000008.1:21635667-21654489 GCA_027563515.1 Erythroxylum platyclados | reverse complement strand
GAGAGGTATCCACATCCTTATAAGGCATGCTTCGTTATCCTCTCCAGTCGATGTGAGATTTCACAATCCACCCCCTTAAGTCCCAGCGTCCTCGTTGGCACACTCGACTTGGGTACTGGCCCTGATACCACTTGTAACAACCCAGCTCACAACTCGCTTGTGATATTGTCCGCTTTGGGCTCGCCCCTCACGGTCTTAAAATGCGTCACAAGGGAGAGGTATCCACACCCTTATAAGGCGTGCGATTTCACACCATCAGTTAGGATTTGAAGGAATTTTTCGTGACTCGTTTCATATATCAAGAGGTTAAAGAAGGTTTGTTAAGTTTGCATCCCTCCAAAGCCCTAGGTCCTGATGGTTTCTTTGCTTGTTTCTTCTAGAAAACTTGGGATATCATAAGCAATCTCTTCACTGAAGCAGTTATGGAATTTTTTACTTCCTCAAATATGCTGAAAAAAATAAACTACACCTATATTTGTCTCATTACTAAGAAACAAAATCATTCTTCCATGATGGATTATATACCTATCTATGTTGTAATACAGTTTACAAGGTAATAGTTAAGCTATTAGCCAATAGATTGAAGATGGCACTAAAGGAAGTTGAAATTTTAGCTCAAGGAGCTTTCATTATTGGGAGATCAATTGGAGATAATATCTTACTACTATAGAAGTTAATGAAAGATTACAATTCAGGAGGAGCCATTAGAAGCTGTATATTCAAAGTTGATTTCTACAATGCTTTTGACACCATTAGCTAGAAGCTCATTCATTTATGTCTAATAGGTCTTAGAATTCCATATCAGTTTGTTAGGTGGATTATAGAATTTATCACAACTTTTTACTTAAGTATTACATTTAATAGAGCTCCTACTCAATATTTTAGGAATACGGGAATTAGCTAAGGGGATCCCTTATCCCCCTTACATATTCACCCTAGTAATGGAAGGGTTATCCAGAATGCACTGTAAGCTTACTGCTTATAGTGGTAGATTCCAATTTCACCATAAATGTAGAGAGGTCATAATCGCTCACTTGATTTTTTCTAATGAGCTAACGCTTTTAAGTGGGCTGATACTTAATCTAATAAAATCTTATTGAATATTTTGAATCTATTTACAAATTGTTTAGGATTGAAAGTCAATGCTAATAAGAGCAATATGTTTATCTCTTTTGATGTGAGTAATCAAGTTTGTTTGAGTAGAAGTTTAGGCTTTGAAATTCATACTCCTCCCTTTAAATACCTTGGCATCCCTATTACTTCGGCTAAACCAAAATTATCTAATTGCATTCCTCTTATTGAATCGTATAAAGCTAGAATCAACGCATAAAAGAAAATGTTTTTATCCTTTACAACCAAACTTACTCTAATCAATTCAGTCCTTAACAACCTACATGTTCATTGAAGTGCACACATTCTATTTCCAAAGAGAGTCATCAAGGAGATTGAAAGAACTATCAAAGCCTTCCTATGGTCTGGTAAAGCAGATAACTCAAATAGTGTAAAAGTCAAATGGGAGGAAATAAATACTTAAAAGAGGAAGGGGGTTTGCGGATTATCCTCATATCTCTTATGTAAAATGCCCCATTTAACAAAAGGATTTAGAGGTTACATATTGACAAGGAAACTCTATAGATTAACTGGATTGATGAATTCTACCTTAAAAACCAAATTTTTGGCAGGTGATAAGCAACAGGGAACATTCTTGGAACTTTATCCATATACTAAACTTGAGGAATTTGTTATATCCCTAAATTAAACATAAATTAAGATACGGAGATAACTTATGGTTGTGGTATGACAACTGGACTAATCTTAGTCCTTTAATATTGAGAAATGAAATCCTTCATTTAAGAAACAGAATTCCCACAAATGCTAAAGTCTCTTCACTTATCCAGTATTGACAATAGATTGGAAATTTTAGAGGATTCTCTTCTCAAGTAAATTATTTACCTAAACTCCATCATCTATAATGGGAGGACAACATTACTTGGACACTCAATTCCAAGGGATTTTTACAAATGAATCTTGCTATAAAATCTATAGAACAAGACTGGGAGATGTACCATGGTATAAATTACTTTAGAAACACTGCTTGAACCCCAAAGCTTCCTTAATTACTTGGCTTGTGATAAAAATAGAATCAGAACAAAAGATAAATGGTTTGTTATATATGATCCCATTTGTATGTTATTCAAAGAAGCAGAGGACCACAGGAAACATCTCTTTTTCCTTTGGAGGTATTCCAAAGTTGTTTAGAGTAAGGTGCTGCATATGTTAGTGGAGTAACAACAAACTTATAAACGGGATGGACTATTGATCTAGGTCACCAAGAAAGCTAAACAACTTAAGCAGAATGTAGAGCTCTTCAAAACTGCTTTTACCAAAACTATTTATTCAATTTGGAGAGAAAGAAATAACAGATTGGAGCAAACAATGGAAAACATTAACTAACTGATAACACTCTAAATTGGAGAGATCATGATATCAAAGAATGCACAAAACAAACTCACTCCTGATATGGAATGTAGATGGAATCTCTACTTATTTGGATGCTTATATCTTCTAACTTGTTTGTATTCATGATGAGCAAGCTATAACTTGGAACTTATTATTATTTTTTTGGAAATTGAATGAAATTTTATTAACCATAGTAGAAATTATCACACCATTACAATGATGATCAATAGTTTAGCAATAACCTAACTATGAAAATAACTCAACAATGGGGTAATAAAAGAAGAATCAAGGATAGATCCAAAAGATAAAAAATTTAAAGTTGCCATGTTATTTGATATCAGAAGTAAGGCGGTGCTCCAGTCTCTTAGTAATGACAATAACTCAAATCACATTGATAATTTTATCTGCCAGTAAATATTTATCATCTCCAACACCCTTATATAAATGGTTGTTGCGTTTTTTCCAAAGAGAGTAAATGGTAGTCACGAATGAAGCTTGGGTAAGCATGACATTTGAATGTTTAGAACTGGTCAAAGAGATGATCCGATTAAGTGTTGCCTCCCATTCATAAGTAGGATTTATGACATTCAACATGTTTTATTCTGCCCCAAACTACTTTAGAGTAGGAGCAAGAAAAGAAAAAATTATTGTGATCTTCAGCATGCTCCTTGCAAAGTTCACAGATAGTATCCTGTGCTCCATGCCATCGATTTTTGGTCTTCAACCTTTTTTTAATGAGTAGCTAAGATATTATGGAAACTTTTAGGTTAACAGAATTTTTCCAAAGAAACTTAGCCCAAGCTACGTCCGTTGTGGAGCTTATTAGGACTGCATGATAGGAGGCATTAGTGAATCTTCCTTGTGGGTGGGGTGTCTAGATAATGTGATCCTCTCTTTAACAATTGTTAAGGTTAGGTAGCAAATCATGTAAAGCAGAAAACCTATGAAATGTACCATTCCATTTCCCATTAGAAATGAGTGCCAAAACCTTGGTAAAGGGAGGCAATCTGATTTGCAAATGTTGAAGCTTTGTACGCTAAATAAGAGGGCTGGCCGTAGACCAATTATCATACCAAAAATAATTTAGATCCTAATTTCCAACTTGGTGCTTAATGAAAGGATAAATAAGGCTTCGAATGTTCAGCAATTGTTTGAACAGCCAAGAATGATGATGAGAGGGATTCAATTGCCAGAAGCTATCATGGCCTAAGTGTATGATATGCACCCATTTTATCCATAGAACATCCCTATCAGTAAACATTTTCCAAATCTTCTTGTTGAGGAATACTTTTGGATTGTAGAGACAAAAATTATTCCTAATCTACCTTGTTTCTTAGGTAAAGTGATCTCGCTCTACTTCACCGTAGGTTTCTTGGCAGATTCGATAGAACCTAACCATAACAATGCCTTAAGTAATCTCTCAATCTCCTTAATAATCTGTTTTGACAAACTGATATGTGCAGATCAATGAAGATGCATGCTATTAAGAACGAATATAATTAATGTAACTTTAGCTGTATAAGAGAGGTATCGGTTTTGCCAAGCATTCACCTTACCTTTGATCTTTTCTAGTAGAGAAAGACAATTTGAGTATTTAGGTTTGTTAGAAGTGATGGGTACCCTAAGATATTTAAAGAGAGGAGGGTGAAGACACATCCCAGTGATCCTGCTAAATGCCTCTGGATTTCTCACATTTGAAGATAAGATAAGGCTGCTTTTCTCGACGTTAACCTAGGTCAGTCTAAGTCAAAAATATTCCCAAAAGATGTATCATGAGATTGACAGAATGTTGATCTACTCCATATATAAGAACCAGATCATCAGCAAATAGGAGATGGGTGAGTCGATTAACCTCAAATTGATAATGGTAAGTAAAACTTCCATTTGAAGTGAGAATGTTGTGAACAATCGAGACAAGCCTTCCATTGCAATGGTGAACAGGTAAGGGGATAAAGGGTCCCCTACCTAATCCCTTTGGAATTCTGAAATTGTTTGGAAGGTAATCCATTGATTAAAACACTAAATGAGGCAGGTGAAATGCATTTCATAATCCACTGCACAAAGGTGTTTGTGAAATCCATAGCTTCAAGACAAATTTGAATGAATCTCCAATTGATTATGACAAATGCCTTAAAAAAGTCGATTTTGATCAAACAACTGCGAATCCTCTTATCCGTGGAATACTCTCGAATGAGCTCCTCCTGTATAAGAAGGATATTGTCGCCAATATTCCGACCCAGAATGAATGCTCTTTGAGATATATTGACAACAACCTTTAGCACATCTTTTAACCTACCCGCAAGTAGCTTTGCTATCACTTTGTAGAGAGTATTACAGTAGACAATAAGTCGAAAATCATCCATAGTCGAGGGGGATTTTATTTTTAGGGACAAGACAAAGATATGTATGATTTACCTCATTCAGCATTTTTCTAGATGTGAAGAATTCCTGAACTGCCTTTATAAATAAGGGACCCATGATAGACCAAGTATGCTGAAAAAATCTAGCTGAAAACCTATTAGGCTCGGGGCCTTTAGAAGGGTGCAAGCTAAATAGAGCATTCTTAATTTCCAAATCTGAGAACGGAGCTGATAAATGTTCCTTAGTATCTAAAGTAAGTGAGCTCTTTAGAATTTTCCTCATATTGCCAAAAGGAGGTTCAACAGTGTCACTGCCTATAAGATCTTTAAAGAAGTTTGATGCTAGTGTTGAGAGATCATATTGAGTAGAATAGAGATTCCTATGACTATCATGTAGCTGAACTATATGATTTTAAGTTCTTCTGGAGAATAGTGTGGCATGCAAAAATTTGGAATTAATGTCACCCTCTCTAAGCCAATTCACCCGTGCCTTTTGTTTCATAATAGAAGTATGAAATTTAAGTGCATGTTGATATTAATGGAGCACATTCATCTCAGTTGTTCATAATCTAGTATCCGAAGGATCAACATAACATTTAGATTGAGCAATTTGAAGTCAACATTTGAGTTCAATAAAAGTTTTCATTTGGTCTCTACAGAGAAGCTTCAGAGCTGCTATTGCCCTTCTCAACTTCTGCATTAGTTGGAATGCTTTAATCCCCATATGTCTTGGTTCCAACATACTGCTATAATGTTTTAGAAGCCTTCCATATGAGACAGTCTGTTAAAGTATTAAAAGCGAGCACCATATCATCTGATTTGAGCAAGCCATGTATGTACATATATGAATGATCATAAGTAAGGTTCTCACCAAAATGGACAGAAGAATAATGGAAATTGAGAGATCCACGCTGGTACCTAAGATTTTGTCAAGTTTTTTCCTAGTAAACATATCTCCTGTCTGGTTATTTGAACATGTGAAAAATCTACCAGTAGAAGATAGATCCAACAAATTTACCATGCCAAAAAACTTGGAGAGTTATTTTGTGTCTCTAAGAGTGTACTGTTTCTAGCCTTCCATCTCCCTTGAGCTTAAAACACAGTTGAAATCTCCCCCTATTAGCTATATTTGTTGGATAGTGGATTGTAACCAAATTAGATCTGCCTACAGTTAACTTCTCTAAAATCCAAAATTTGAACCATAGATGAGTGTGACAGTAAAAATTGAGGTTTGATCAATGAGATGGCATAGCATATATAAATGCTGATTACTTTACTCCGCTTTGTTCACTGTAATAAGATCAAAATTATAAAAGAATTCTACCATTGTAATGGGATAGATGATTAGAAAGGAATTTCCAATGTGCTCCCAAAAATTGGAAGGCCTTGGATTGAAGGGGTTCTTTCACTTTAGTTTCAATCAACCCAACCTGATATGGCTATTTATCTTAACCAGATCCTTCACCATGGACATTTTTAGAGGGTCATTTAACCCTCTAACACTCTATATGAGTCTTGTCATGAAGGGATATATCCTCTTTATGTTGGATCTTTCCTTTCTTCTTTGAGGATTTCCTTCGCAAGGTTGCTATTGGTATTTGGAAGCTATCAATGTCTTCTTTGTGAGCATTTGTCAACAGACCATCAGTAAAGCTTACACTATTAGTTTGATCCAAATTAGATTCAGAGTTTACCTCTGCTTCATGGCCATCACAACTGTTAATAATAGTTTTATGTGTATCCTCTTTGCTACCTTTGTGAGAATTCCATGGCACATCATCATCCTCAGCAACTCTGTCTGCTCGAACATGTAGAGGTTCAAAAGTCCCAGCACCCATAGGACCTCTAGTGCAGATGTCTTGATCAATAGTGGTACGTGAGTTGTTCAGTTAAGAAGGCTTTGACCCCTTGCTCAAGCTGGGAGATATATCCTCAATCGATATAGATTTACCCTGCTTCTCAGTGGAAATATGGGCCAATGCCTCTATATCAGCTTTGTCAAGCATAATGGTTACAGTATCCATATTTTCCTCTGGTAAGTTAGAGTCTGCCTTAACTTTGTCTATATTGTTTGTACCTATGAGTTCTTGTTGCCTTCCAGTGAGAAAGAGATTCCTTGTAGGTTTCCATATCTTGGTTGTTGTGTTAGGCTTCCATGGATAGGTAATCGAAATGTCCTTTTTCATAAATTCTCCATCATCTCCCAAACACCTAACAGACACACTGTCTGGTAAAGAAGAAGTTTTCAGAACCTCAATACAAAATTTAACATACCCGATTCTCCACATTTGAGCTGTTTGGTTGTCCATGCCTAAAGGCTTCCCCAATGAGTTTGTAAGAAAGCTCAAGCCTTCTATTGTCCATAGTTCTAAGCGAAGATTATGGAATTGTACACAAATTGGGATTGTATCCACCGTGCTTCTATCCATAGACATGCCAGGCTTCCATTTCTTAACAAAGTGAGGTTGATCCCCTATATGCCAGGAACCTTGCTCCAATATAGTAGGCAATTGATTTTCATCTGTAAATTTGAATAAGATAGAGCCATCTTCTCTCAACAGAACTTTCTCTACACCCTTAGAGCCCCATCGTGATTTGGCCTAAGCATTTATCACAGGAAATGTTGGTCATTTATTTCAGAAAAAACCAATAAGTGCAGAGGACCATACCTTCACTCCAGCTTGTAATAACTCCAAAGGAGGACAAACAACTCCATCGGACATAACCTTGTCATAGTGCTTCAAAGATATTTTTTTCGGAGGTGAATAAAGCTTGTCTTTCCATGCTCCAACGGGGGAGGTCTCAGCAGAGTTTGTATGGCTTAATCCACATGGTTTTTGGATGAGCAGTTCACGAGTTAAAACAGGGACGTCGTCCTGTGCCACTGTGTTTCCCCTCTCTCTAGGGAAGTCATGGAGGCCGAAGGGAGGCCCTCCATTAAGGGAGAACCCATAACAAAAACGGTAAATGAAAAGCTGGGACCTGCAGAAAGCTAAAGGCTGGAAAAGGAAGAAACCAAAAAAGGTAAAAAGGGAGGGTAGAAAGGGGAAAACGGGGGGAGAGAAGCCAGAGAAAATCTCTTATTCATTTTTCAAAAAAAATTAATGAATTGTATTGCCAAGTTAAGTCAAAAATAATTGTTTAAAGTTTTATTAAAAATTATTTATTTGTCAATATTTTATTTCCTCTTATTGTTCTAAGCTATTAAGAATATTTCCTTAATTTTAGAAAATAATTATAAAGAATAATTTATCAAACTTTTCAATCTGAATTGAATTTGAAAATGTTGAAATGTTAAATAAAAATAAACTTTTGATATATTAAAAATATTTAAAAAGTTTAGGACTATGCATAAAGTTATCTCAAAAAGATAACCTACGATGTGTTGTGTTGTTAGATTAACGGAATTTCATTTTTTATATTGATGTGATATAATTAATCTAAACATAGTCTAGATTATAAATAATTTTTTTTATTTTTTTTATTTTTTTTTGAGAAATTACCTGGGCCTCATAAAATGACAACCAAGTATGGCTGTTTCGTTCTCCAGCAACGAATGGTTATAACATGAGGCCTGAAGTGACTATTCTCTCACGAAAAGATATGCCGACTACAACCATTCCCCATGTACCTCTTGGGTCAACTGGATTGACGATTCCAGTTATAGGCTATGGAACGGCTGAAGTTCCTTTCGGCACATACGAAGCCGTTAAACAATCTGTTCTTCAGGCCATTGAAATTGGCTATCGACATTTCGACGCTGCTGCCCTTTACCAGTCTGAGAAGCCTCTCGGAGACGCCATAGCCGAAGCCTTGACACTTGGTCTTATCAAATCAAGAGACGACTTGTTCATCACTTCCAAGCTCTTTTCCGGCGACGCTTATCCTCATCTTGTCCTACCAGCACTGCGCAAATCACTCGAGTACTTAACACATCTCAATTATTTTCACTTAACCTAGCTGCAATATTTGTTTACAAATTTCTTCCATCATTTAACTTTACTGTTAATATATGCAATTTGCAGGAATCTTGGAATGGACTACCTTGATCTGTATTTGATTCATTTTCCGGTGAGCTTGAAACCAGGTTGCCAGTTTCCTTTCGAAAAAGAAGATATAGTTGAAATGGATATCGAACCTGTTTGGAAGGCCATGGAAGAGTGTAAAGACCTTGGTCTCACCAAGTTAATAGGAGTCAGCAACTTTACATGCAAGAAGATTGAGAAATTGCTTGCCACTGCGAGAATTCCACCAGCGGTCAATCAAGTATATATATTTGATGAGAACTCATTGAAAAATTTGTTTTTCGCCAATTAGTTGTTGACGAAGTGTTGTTTGTTTGTTCCGAAAATATTATAAGGTAGAGATGAATCCAATTTGGCAGCAGAAGAGGCTGAGGGAGTTATGTAATGAAAAGGGAATACACATAACAGCTTATTCACCACTGGGAGGGAAAGGCACGCCTTGGGGAAGCAGTAAAGTGATGGAAAGTGAGGTGATCAAAGAGATCGCAAACACTAGAGGGAAGACTGTTGCTCAGGTAGTTCCGTCAACCACTCTTATCATCACATATCTATTATCATCCACTAATTTTCTTAATGGTATCTCTAATAAAGTTCTTATATCAAATGATCACAGTAAAACAAATATATAATTAATTGTAATTTAAGTTTAATTTTAATATTATACTCAAATTTTCAATATAATATATATAACATAAAAACCTATCTAATAATGCTAAACTTCGTATAGATAACCCTTTTCTTAGTCTCTATTAACCCTTGACAACAATATTGACGTCATCATCTTACTTATTATTATCAAAAAATCTTTTGAAGAGTAGATTAAGTATAAACAAAAAAAAAAGTATATTTGTTGAACTTCTATATACTTTTGTATCAAATTACCCCAAAGTAATTTATACAGTTTAAAACTTATAAACTGTATCATCAAACCTGTGGTGATTTATCTTTATAACTAACAAATATAGTGATGCTTTTAGTTCTAACTTTCTATTAATTTAACTTAGTTTTAGTCATTTTTATTCTAATTAATTTAAGGAGAAGAGACTCATATTCATTTTAGAGAGAGTTTCGAGATTAGAGTTTATTACGTTTCAGAAAAGATTTGTTTGTCTTATCTCAAGTTTATTTTTCTTTATTTTGTTATTTCGTAGAAAACATAATGAAGAACTAGAAATATACTTTGGTTAAGATAAAAAATATCAAAAATTTCAACCTTATTGTTTGATGTATATGCAGGTATATTTAGTGTATTAGTGTTTTTGTTTCACATGATATATACATATATATATATATATATAGACACACTAATGTAGAGACTTGTTCTGATTATTAAGGTTTGCATGAGATGGGCTTATGAGCAAGGTGTTAGCATTGTCACAAAAAGCTCCAATAAGATAAGAATGAAAGAGAGCATCGATATATTTAACTGGAATTTAAGCACTGATGACTTGATGAAGATAGATCAAATTCCACAAACTAGACTTTGTGTTGCAGAACTTTATGTCTCTGAAGGTGGTCCTTATAGGTCTCTAATGGAGCTTTGGGATGGAGAGATGTAAGGTTCATTGTGAACAATATGTTGATATTGACCAAATTTCACGAGAAACTTGTTACTTAGTATCCAATTGCTTGTTTGCATTTAATGCATATAATTATGTATTTATTTAATACAAATTATTTAGATTGATTAATTTTATCAATAATATTTGATAATTAATATTGAAGTTAAAATTATTAAAATAATAACAATTAAACATATAATGTAATCATAATTATTAAAAACAAATTATTTTAAATTATTATTCTAAACTATTGTTATTATAAACTTTAATGAAAAAAAGGATAACATGTGTTTGTTTAAAACTATTTAAAGAGGCAAATTTATGTTTCATATAATCTATCAATAAAAGAATATATAGTTAAAAAAAAGAGATATACATATACATAATGAATTTAATAAAATAATTAGCTATATTATTACACTACAAGAGTTAAATCATTTAGTGACATTTTTTTGTAACTAACTATCATTTCGTCACAGATATGGGATTTTTGTGACAAAATAATTGATTAACACCATGTTTGAATTAACTGTGATGATTTATTTATTTTTCACTAATACAATAATAATTGTAACAATTTAGTATCTTTCACAATTAAATTTTCACTATTAATATATTAATAGTCTAAAAATTTCTTTTATCACTAAGTTATGTCAATAAAAGTATATGCAATTTGGTGCCAAAGTAATTATGACAGGAATGAATTGTAATTGTAACAAAACATATATTGGTCACTAATATTTTTTATTTGTTGTGACAATACATAATTTGGTCACTAATATTTTTCTTTTTTCTGTGACAAAACGGTTTACCGTCACTCAATATTTTACTTTTTGTTACGAAAAATTTTGTTAATAAAAATTCAATTGGTTAGTGTCTACTTAATAATATCACAAAAACGGAACTATCACAATAGTCACTACTATTCATAATTTTTGACTTTTGACGATATTGTACTAGGTAAGGATTTTGAATGTTGTTTTTTATGTGTATTCTTTTATAATCATTATTGGCTTTTACTTTTGCTAGAATTTTTATCGCAGAGAACTTTTAATGGAAATTTTCACATAATAGGATTTATAAATTTGCGTTTTTCAAAATTAAACGAATAATAAAAATATAAAATAATAATTAAATATAATAACCTACTACTTTGTATATTTATATTATGACATGGTTTCCACTAGCATTCTTTGATGCTAATTTTGCGAATGATGCATGTCTTGGTTTAAGAGTAGCAAATAGAATAAGGGAATTATTTGTGCTGATTAACTCTTCATGTTCGCTTTTCAACAATAATTGTCCAGAGAACAAAAGGCGCGATAAAGGTATCTTGACTAGAATTAAGTCTTGATGAGTGGATGGAGAAATGTCAAGAGAGGGATCAAGAAAAATGATCTCCCATATTACTGTGATCTGAAGCACAAGTAGGTTGTAGTAGGTGAAAACATTCAAATGACCTTCATTGAACATTGCAAGTCTCACTTTATTACTAAATTTTGAATTCCATATAATGGAAAAAAAATATTTTGTCTCTCGACAATATACAATATAGGGTCATTGAAAACATTTTAAGGAATAACGAATTAAAAATATAAATTATTTTAAAATTTTAATTGTAACATTTGATTTTTAAAAGTTTAAATTTTAAAAATGAGACATTAAATTAAAAAATTAATTTTTTAATTTTTGATACATAATAATCAAAAAGCCTACTTAACAATGGATTGTCACAAATTCAAAATTTTTAAAAAAAGACCACATCCAAATAAAAATTAACTATGTATCCTTAATAAATAATAATTGAAAGGCCTCCTTAATATTGAATTGTCTTAAATAAGATAATTTCAATTCAAAAAATCATATTCATAATGATTAATTATATTCAAGGAAGTCAAGTCACACCTCATCCTTGTCAACACACATTTTCGGAATGCAATCGCTAAAAAATATTTTCTATGTTAATCTTTATTATAATATTTTAAACTAAATTATTTAATTTTTAAAAATTTAAATACTAAAATACTAAACTAGAAAAATTTTAATTTTTTTTTATAATTTTAATTCAATTCATTATCCCTTTTTTTTCGATGCGTGACTGATAATATATAATCCAAAAGTGATTTGTTCATTATTATTCCATGAGACGTCAACATGAAACCTAATTTACTTCATTAATCATCTCCCTTGTTTCTTATTTCTCACCCCCATTAGCGTCGCTCAACTCTCGAACTCTTAATTCTTGCAGACAAACATAGATACAGACACAACTATGTGTCTTTTGGATTCTCTCCGTATTTTACACTGCCTTTTTGTCGCTATTGTTCTCGTTTTTTTGTCACGTTCCCCGTTAACAGTCACACACGCTCCCTTTTGGTCCAGTTTGTGCAGATCGTTCATGGGTGTGATTGATATCTGCTGTACTTCCTCTATCTAATTCACCGAACCCAGCTCTTATTATCAATGGCTTTTTGTCCCTCAAAAACTCTTTTCCCCTCTTAGAGGAAATATGCTATTCCGGTAGAACATGTCAATGAAGGTCAACAAAGGATGACAGGGGACTCGTTTATTAGAAACCATTTGAGAAAATTGTCTCCTTATCAACCCATTTTGCCTTTTGAGGTACTGTTGGATCATCTGATTCTTGTATTGTGTTTTAACTCTGTATGCTTGTGAAATGCTTATTTATGGAAATTAACTTTCTCGGTGAACTTAAAGTAAGCGATTTTTTTCTTTTCGTTTTAGCTATGACAACTAGAGTTTACCTGAATAGTGTATGGAGTTTATTAGATTATAAAAAATTGCAGAATTTTTTGGAGTCAATTCTCCATATTGTTATTAGCACGTCTTTTATTTTTCTTTTATGGTACGGAAGTTTCTTGTTGTTTACTGAATGTTAGGAGATTACATTTTCTGAAGAACTACTTGTCATTTTGAAATTCTGGTACTAGCTCTTAAGAGAGTTTAATTTTGTTGTTGCATTAAATTTGCTTCTTAATTTTCCTAACTATATTTTTTATATAAATTTTAGGATAAATTCAATTTCTTAAATAAGGCACAATCTTATATGACGCAATAAGTGCATGCACAATATAAAATTCGACATTATCATTTGTACCAAAGCTATCTCAAGAGCAAAGATTGCCCAAAGGATGTGGAGGAAAGTGATTGGCAATGGTTGATTAAGAATAAATAGGAGACTCTAAATTTTAAGGTAATTTTAAAATTGAAGCACTTTAGCTTATTTTGTTAGTTGTTTTCTTTTATTAAAAACAAATTGTTTGTCAATGTATATGAGCAAAGTAGAAGAAACACAAGTAATAGGGGAAATTAAGAGATAAAATCAGTTTCTGGTACAAAGTCGATTGTGTAGATTGCATATGGGATGGTAAAGTAAAATTTTATTTATTTAAAATCAAAATTATTTTTTTCTTAAAAATAAAATAAAGTTCCAATTAATCATTAATTTTCTTAGTCTTTTCTTTTTGTTTTTTTCTTTATAGAAAGGTAAAGATTTCGATGAGTGACCTAGGGCTTTTAAAGTTTGGAACGTATAGCAACAAAAGCCAAATGGATTTTGGTCTATTCCAAATGGAGAAGAAATAATGGTATGGAAGTTATAGTCAAATTAGATTTTTTTAAAATTATTTTACTAAATTTTCAAATTCTATCTAAATATGCAGAATAAGCTTCAAGAAGAGGGAGAGAAAAACAAAGAAAAGATTTCATCTACACCTCTACCACTCGTTGAGCATTTTTGTCTTGTCCACGTGATTTAAGTGTTAAAGGGATAACATCGAAGTCCCAAGAAAAAAGTTAAATTCTAACTGAAGCTGAGGCTGCAAAGAAACATGCAAGTGATTTAGATTATGAAGTTGTAAGACTTATTGAAATCAGAAAATCACAAAATGAAAAGATTCAAGCTCAAAATGAGAAGATTCAAGCTTAAGATGCAAATAATTTTTTAGTTGTTTTTGCACATTTGGCAAATACTGGAGTAATTCCTAGTTTGTTACTCAATGCTTCTGCCTTAATTGGAGATCCATCAAGTGTCACAACATCAAATACCCTAAATAATCATGTGAGTTTATAAATTTATAAAATGTAGAATAGTTAGTATTACTTCTTATCATTATCATTATATTATTATAAAATATTAGTATTAAATTTATAGCTTAATATTTTATAAACAAATTAATTGATTCTATTGTTTATTTATTTGGTGGGAAACAAATCAATAGTGAACTTCATCTGGAAGAATAGCAAGGAAAATTTACCTTGGAGGGTTTTAGCTTAAATTAGTGCATAGTAGTTTGGGATAATTGTAATAAATATAATTGTCTTGGATATTAAAATTGGAAATTATAATTTTGTACATTTTGGTGATTTTTATATATTTTTATGTATATTAATAATTTTTATTTGCTTGTGTGACAATATCTTGGCATTAAAAATCCATATCATTTATGACAACTTCTATTTTATGGCCACCAATGCAAAATATTTTATCAATTAAGCAATTAAATTTTTAAATTTAATAATATTATTTGTGTCAAACACGAACACATTAGTGATAAATTTATTGTAAGATATAATCTTTATTTAGTGATAACATTATTGTAACATATAGCTTTCATATAAGTGACGAAGAAGTATTAGTGACTAAAAAGTAATAGAAACTGATAAAAAAAGCACGAGTGACACATATTTAGTCACTATTTTCAATTATTTTAGTGGCGATGATGTTGTCACAATAAAATGAAGTATTGTTAAGACTTTATTCGTTACTACTTTATATTGTTTGTGTTGACAAAATTGTTATAAATATGTAAAGTTACTGTGACCATATAGTTTTGTCAGACATTCAATAGTTTTTAGTGTCAATACTTTTGTTACAAAAGTGTTGCATAATTGTGATCATTTTTCTAAAGTAGTCACTATTTTATTAGTGACGGAGGTATTTGTGATAGAAGATGACGACTTTAAAAATTAGACACTATTACTAGTAGTAACTAATACTACTGCTTTTAGTGACAAATTTTGCTTTTACTAAAAATACAATTTCTTGTAGTGATTAGTCATAATATGAATTTTTTGATAAAATAAATAATTAATTAAGTAAATTGGAGTTGTTATAAGAGTTAAAATAATAAAATAGTTGTAAGGATAAGAAAACTAACAAGCTAAATAAGTAGTAATGACAAAAACTTCAAAAACTAGGTAATTAGAAAAAGAAAAAAACTTGCATCTTGGTTTATGACTTTGCTTCTTCATAGCTTGGAAGTAGAGTTCCTTTTATACAAATAGTGTTCATTTAATGCATCTGAAGTGTAGGATCAAGTGTTAGTCTAATCAGAAGATATAATTTGGTAACTTTCAAGGACCTTTCTTATATGCAATACATTATTTCTGGTAAGCATAGTTATAGTATTAAAATGTCACAGTTTGTCATTATGTTGTTGTTACATTGAAGATGAAATTGATGCATTACAATTTAAGGAGTTTAGATACAGTAGAATTTGTTATTTTTTTAGTAGCCTTATCTTGGGAAATTCTTTAGTTTGTTTCCCTTCATATTGGATAAACCATTTCTCAAATGATATTATAAATATAAGGGAATCACTTTTACATCTCCATTGCTTATGAATGATCTAATAAATGATGCCAACTCAATTCAATATTGGACAAAATATAAATAATATATGGTTTATAGACTCAAATTCTTATTTGCAAATAGTGTGACAATTGGTAATGTTGAAATTGCCAAACAGTTTATCCATCGTGGTTAGTCTCCTATAATAATAAGCTAAAAGATGGAAGAAAACTTTAAGCTTGCCTACTTATACCACACCATTTTCTGCTAGTGTACTTTTGGGCTTTTAGTATGTAGTAGTTATTTAAATGATTTGTTGGAGAAGTAGCCAAAGAAGTACCTTATATATTAAATGGAATCCCCTTTATTAAAGTTAGGTTTATAATTAGGAGCAATCTCCATTAAGTCAGATTAGATCCTTTGATTAAGTCTCTATTAATTGTCTTTTAGAACTTTTGAGTCCTATTGATCGTGTCCAATTGAGCTTTAAATTTATAAGCCCTCAATAATCGCAAGCGCACTATCTGCATAGTAATATATGAGGGGTTGGTCCACAGGGAGGAGCTTAGTTTAATCCTAATTGCCTAAGGCTTACGAAAATAGAGATAAAAAAACAACAAAAGCTAAGTTGACAATTAAATTGAAATTAATAAAAAAACTAAGAATTGCAAAACGAATAAAGGCAGAAATTGAATTCGGAATTTACTTGGGCAATTAACAATGAAATGGAAAATTGAGCAGTTGCAAACATAATTCAGAAACTAATAAGAGGATTGATCAATTGGAGAAAAAGGGATTTCACTTTTCATTAATGTTAATTTAATCAATTATGTGTTATGGGTGTCGGATCTAACTGTCCTAGGGGAAATCACTCTCTCTCGAGTTATAATCTCAATCATTGACCCTAGGTGTCGGTTATAGAATTTCTTAAGGGAAGTTACTCTCTCTCGAGTTATAATCTCAACCCTGCTTAATTATCCCTAATCAAATTATGGAATCCGCAATCATCTTAATTAACGAATTACCCACGACTTAAATTAGATCAAAAGTGCTCTAATAAACTACCGGACTTCACGCAGGATCTCTCTCTGTACAAAATCCGATAAAATTGGTTGAGTGATCTATTGGCTTACCTGACTCTCATTAACCTAGTCCAATCATTTTCTTTCGACTCACCCTCTCAGTTTATTATTGAAATATAAACATAAATGAACCAACTACAACACCAACACAATAACACAAAATCAATCAAATCAACATTAAATCAAGTGAAATCTCGAATGAGTTTAGAATCCCTTCACACAAATCCGTAATCAACAATATTCATCTCTATCCTATACATCACTAAAGAACGAAATATAAGGGAAGTAAAACTAGAACATGGATCTGTGGTGCTCGTAACGACCACAGCCTTAGAATACACCTAATCCGGGAAGCTCAGCGTGGGATCTCCCTCTTCTCTTTATCTCTCTCCTCTCTCTTTGTGAATTTCTAGAAATGGTAAAATGACAGCTCTCCCGGCTAGGATTTCTTTCTTTTCCTTTTATAGTAAAGCGTTGGCCACGATCATGGGATACAATGCGACGATCGTGGCTAAATGTTACGGCTTCTGTCACAATTGTGGAATTTTCTCCATCCGCTTCTGTCATGATCGTGTTGAATCTCCCACGATTGTGGGCTAGCTTCCTCTTCTGTCACGATCATGCTGGATCTCCCATGATCGTGGGCTAGTGCTTTTCTTGGATTGTCTTCCGAAAGCTCTTTTGATTCCTGGAACACTCAACAAACACGTCATTTTAATAAACTCTTTACCCAGTATGTCTCTTTCCTTATACTTTCTATTTTACTTTCTTTCCTTATAACATTTTTTGAGAAAACAAAATCTTATTATTAACAGGAATTTCCTATTAGTTGCGTTAATGGCTGCTTTGAGTCTTTCTCTTTTCCTTTGTTTAAGAGTTATTGATTGCTCCTTAGTTCCATTTGGTTTTGTTTGGTTTCTTCTGGACTTATTGTAGCTGTTTCCATCTTCAAAGGAGCTCTGTCATATTGAATTTTATTTTAGCTTCCAAGAAAATTTGTGCACCGTCACCTTTAAGCAAAAGTAGTTTTATGCATACATAAGTCGCAAAAAAAAAAAAAACCTTCTCAACAGTAACATGTATGCCCATATAAAAAACACTCCACCTAGTTACTGAGTCAAATAGACAGAAAGAACCAGTTTAACAACCATACCTACTCCTATCTCTCTTAAAAATGTTTGCACACCAACTCCCAACACCAAAAGTAAAGTTAATGAAACTATCTTGCAATAATGATTCACAAAATTTTCTACTTCTTTTGCTGTCTAAGAGAGTAGCGACGCTATCTCACTTTACTGGCTACGAGAAAATCTAGTGATCAATGAAACCGAGCTTAGATGAGATGAAGGATCCTCCTAAAGAAAAGGAATGGCACTAAAAGCTTCTAATGAATCAAACGGTGATGAAAGTGACACTGAGTTACAGATATGCACGTTTTTACAAAAAGAAGTTAACTGTAATAACCCGTTACCATGCATAGTAATTCATTGTTATCGAAAATCGCATGAGAATTTCATGAGAGATAATTCATTGACATGCATTATATTAGCATACATATATGAATTGTGATTTACAAACATTGCAAAATTATCATATGCACTCAATTGATTATTCCGGGTATGAAAGATTGTATATGAACATAAATTGTATTGTGAAATGTTTATGTCTTGAGCTTTGATTTGATGATTTGTAATTGGAAAATTTGGAGTTTCTTGTTATGATTGAGGAATTTATGAAGTG
>JAOQMM010000008.1:21583838-21601188 GCA_027563515.1 Erythroxylum platyclados | reverse complement strand
AACCTAAGTTTTCATATAACAATTTTATCTTGCCATGTAACATTTTTCCTAGACTAAATGCATATATCACTTCCTAATTTCCACAATCATAACAAGAAACTCCAAATTTTCCAATTGCCATTCATCAAATCAATAATTCAAGACACAAACATTTCATAATTCACTTCATGTTCATATACAATCTTTCATACCCAGAGTAAATCAATTGAGTGCATGTATCAATTTACAAGGTTTCTAAATCAAAATTCATATGTGTATGTGAATATGATGCATATAAATGGAATGATTTTAGTGAAATTCTCACATATTATGTCTCATTTGACTTCCTATAACAGTTCAATCGCCTAAGTGTGGTAACGGGTTGTTACAGTCTAAGCCACTCGTCGCCAAACATTGACGACAAAGGACAATAACTATCGCCAATAGTGAACATTCCGCGACATACAGATATTTTTCGTCACTCCATATTATCTTCACATGATCTTGTGCGACAATTAACTCAATCGTCGGAAAAAAGGAATGCACTTGGCGATGCAATTTATTTTTGTCGCTATTTTCCAAGCAATTACCGATGCTTTACCGAAATCGACACTAATCACATTGATTTACCCAACAAATAGCGACGATAGTTTCTAGTCGTCAATAATTGTTTCTTTTACGAAAGCACCTAAATGTCATTAAAACTTGTTTTTATTGCAACGAAATTATATAAGCATTGTAAAATTGTTTCCCCTTTCCGACGTTTTGGTTATCCAACGTAGAATCTTTAACTTTTAGCGACGAACTATTAAGGCGTCACCAAAAAGACAATTTTAACGACAATTTGTAGATCGTCTCCAAACAAATTGTAGCCAATACAAATATTTGTTGTAGTGAAATATAATTAACTTAATACAAAAGATAAAAAATGTCTTTTCATTAATGAATAATAATGTCATACATCAAATTGCATTGAAATGATTGGCTGCAAGGATATAAACTAACACTAACACCTGACATTCTAATGGAGGCTCATAATCCTCCAAGATTTCGTAAGCCTTATCTCCTGTAGTAGACTTCTAATTATCAACGTTGGGATAACGAAACTGGTGATGATTGCTGAAGGTCAAGTACGATTTTAAGCTTCCCATGAGATATACAATCGTACTATCCCAAAATATCTAAACTAATTTAAGAGAACTTTTTGACTTTTGAAACCAAACTATAAATAAAATTATAGCCTTAACCAAAAAATCAAAGAAAAAGAGAGAGAGAGAGAGAGAGAGTTGATTCCATTCCCATCTACCAAAATACTGACAGCAAATTAATTGGTTTTGATGTGGCAGACAACCAAATCGCACGGAAATCATTAAAACATGATGAACATATATTAATTAGATGAACTCATGATATGTATCGTAATCAATCCAGAAAGAGATAAGTGGGAAAGTGAGATAGAAAGTGCAAAACATCACTGGAATTTCTCGCTCTAGGATCCTCATTACATATATAGCGAAAGTGATGGTCTAATGATTGAAGAAGAGAGAAAACTTGCAAAAGATGGTCCAATGCTTAAAGCCATACCTAACATGTTCAAACACTTTATGCGAGAGACCAACTCATGAAAGCTCCTTCCACTAAAATTGCCTTTCCTAGTTAGCATGAGCTGTGACTAGCTGCTATACATTATCCCTTCTTACATGTATTGCTAATTAGCTTCGACCTCCAGACCCCGCTGGTCACATTCAGTCTTTTCTCTTTGGTTCTTTTTTCACTGAGGCGCGCCTGTATGTCTTGCACCTTTCCTTTGTGAAGTATATATAATCGGGTTATTATTATGGACATCCTGAAAATTAATTACAAGGTGGTATATGAATAGCATCATTAAAATTCTGATGAATATAGTGGATAAGTTATTTTAGTTTATATGTATTATGGTTACTGATCCATTTGAAAAATAAGCAGACTATCTTCAAAGGAGGAATTATGTTTTGCTATCCTTATTCAAGAAAGATGACCTTCCCCACTATTTCGTGCAAATTTGTGATTGATCTAGTTTAAACGTTCTTTTAACGACCCCATTAAGAGATCTCAAGTTATAAATAATCATTAATATGTAATAAATTAATATCAGTCAAAAACTTAAAGGCATGCTTATGCTATGGCGTGATTAGGCAGCTATTTATATAATTACGATTGAGATAAAGATGAAAACCTCAAGTGTAATCATGGTCTCGAGAAAGTAAGTAAAGCAAAGATGTATTTAAAAGAATTCAATTTCGATTTGAATAACTTAAAAAGAAATAGCCATAATTATTACTTAGAAGCTGTATTTCAATAAATTTATCATTAAAAAATTTCTAACTGAATGTACATTATTTATAACTCGTATTGGAGAGTATCCTAATACCTACATCTATATTATTTTATCTAAGTTAAATCTTTTTAATTATTGTCAAACATCAATTAGCTGTCCACTTAAATAAGAGTTAGCTTGTTTAAATTAGTTAGCATTAGAGGTTAATTACAAGTTCAAAAATATTAAGCATAAAACTATATATATCAAACTTGAAGAGTTTAATTTTTGACTCTTTTTGCCAACTTATTTTCTTATAAAAGATATAAGAAAATAATCGTGACGGCTCTTCTTTACATATAGAAATCAAGTCGTGGAATAAGGTCAAGGGAAATGAAAGGATCACAAAGATTATAGATGATTATTCTGACACACGAAATGGTTATTCTTGTTTTGAAGCATTCAATTAAGTCCTTAATACTACGAAAATTCACAATTTAACCTTTATTTTCTTAGATTATTATTAAAAACTAGTAAATCTCGGTGACATGTAATACACCTTTCATTTAAATAAGGGTCAAGAAGTTCCCTTTTATTTTTTTTATTTAAAGGAGAATTTACGAATTATAGCCATACATAAATTATTTAGAGTCAAATAAATACTCGATATTTTGATTAAGTGAGAAGATTAATATTGACTGGAATTTCAAAAATAAATTTAAATTTCAATTATATCAACTACAACTAATGGAGAGAAACAGATGAGAACAATACAACAAGGTTGAGATTTGGCTACGTTTTATTGAAATCGTCGCTAAAGTCAACTTTTGGCAACAAGTTTGAATAAGGTCGCCAAAAGCTTACCGTTTCGCTACGTTTTACATAATGATTGCTAAATGCAAGTCTTTGGCAATGCTTTCTATAAATCGTTGCAAAAGGCTCATCCTTTTGTAACAGTTTAGTAGCCTTTGGTGACGACTTTGTAAATTGTCGAGAAAAGTAGGACTTTTGGCAACAAATTTTTTAAATCGTCGCCAAAAGCTTAAAAAATAAAATCACTCTCTTATTTATAATTATGAATTTAATAACTTTGACTTGATCATTTTGTGACTAAATATCATAGTTGAAAAAAATCATATTTAATATTATCGACAATAATTATAAGCGTAAAATTAATTTTAGCCACCTAAATTGTCAAATCATTTTAATAATGTAAAAACTGTCAACCAAATGTTTCATCCTCAACAAGATATATATACGTTCAACATCTTGAAGAAGAAAACAAGTCGCTTAAGATTAAATTACAACAAACTAAAAAAAAGTTAGCCAAGTATGAAAAGTACCTCAAAAAATTACTTAGCCTAGATTATGAAAGCAGTGAAGATGAAAATGAATGGTATTAACTACATCTCTTATACTCTTTTTTTTAATTCCTGTTTTTATTATAATTTAAATTTAATATTTTTTCTCATATTACAAATTTGAAGAAGATGCAATGGGTCTAAGTGATTTTTATTATATCTTGTAAACTAATCTTTGTATTTATTATTTTGTATATAAATATTATTGAAGTTGTAATTAAAATATTGTACACGAAAAAAATTAATGATATTTTACTTTTATATACAATGCTTCAATTATCAATTATTTTTGTATTATAAATTAACAAAAAAATCTAATATTGTATACAATAATATGAATTAAAAATGTAACAAATAATTTCAATTCAACATGGTATACCATTTAGTTAAAATGTATATTAAAAATTTGGCTACATTTTACAAAACGTAGCTAAAAATATTTGGCCACGTTTTTAAAAACGTAGGTAAAACTTTTTAGTTTCGTTTTCAGAAACGTAGCTAAAAAAATTTGACTACGTTTTTTGAAACATAGCTAAAAACTTTTGGCTATGTTTCTGAAAACGTAGCTAATAGTTTCTAGCTACAAAAACTACACATAGCTAAAAGGTATTGGTGACGATTTTTCGAAACGTCGTTAATAGTTTTTCGCTACTAAAATAAAACACAGGCAAAAACTATTAGTCATGATTAGCGAAAAAAGTCATCTATAATTTTTAGCTACAGGAATTTGGTGACATTTTCGACAACGAATATAAATTGTCGCTAATAACTATTAGCGGCAATTTTGGGACTTCTAACTAAGATTTTTTTTGTAGCCAAATATCTTTTTTATTGTAATGGAAGGAGAAAAAAGAAAAATAAAATAGCTAAATAAAATAGCTTTCACAAAGAGGACATAGTATATTTGTAATGATTTTGTCAAAGAGGATCTCTATCTAAAGAGAACATCGCCCTCCCCTTGTTGCCCAGTTAGCCTTTGTTAATAATTGAGAATGGTCCTGCGCAGAAAATACAGATATTAGAGGCAGTAATTTACCATTAATTTTTTGGACCACTTACGATCAAAGCAGTAAACCAATTCGCTCATTTGGGCGGTCCAAATTCAACCAATTCGCTCATTTGGGCGGTTCAAATTCAACCATTAGAACTGGATGGTCCAAAACGGAAGTACACATGTGCAGCATGTGTAGTTATATGGGTGAAAGCTGCCCTTGCATGGTACCCTCTTGCCATTCATAGTGACTGCATGGCAGTCACGTGCCTCTGGACCATCCCATCCCGTTCATTTCTATACCAATTCTGATGCTGTTTTGACACTTGATGGAATTTGCTTTAGTTGTGGACTTCATTTATTGAGTACGTTAATTTGTTAAATTTGAATTATGTTTGAAAACCTTAATCCTTATGTTTTAAACTTTTAATATGTACTTATAACTTTGTTCCTCATAAACTAACAAAGAAATTGCAAGTGTTCTCCGTCAATCTCATCGCAATTAAGTGGTAACTTAGGTAACAAACATGATTAGTGTCTAACTCTTTCTTTCTTTACTACGAAGTTGGTACTCATGCGGTACAAATCTAACTTACTATGATTTGTAATAATAAGTTAGCTGGCGATTACGAATGAACTTGTAACTAATTATTTTGAGTTAGTAAATTTAAGGCCTAAAACATAATTGCTGGGCAATTATAGGAATGGGTCATTGTAGGCTTGGTCATTCATAAACATGTATAGTATTACCGTCTATATTTTCTCTGTGTTCGCATCTTCATCTAAACTGGTTGACCAAAAAACCTAATTTCAAATAAGCCTCCTTATCCATTGACGATGCCTTTTCAAGTAAGAGATTGAAGAGAGGAAAATCTCTGTAATTTACTTGGTTCAACATCTTTGAAAATGATTGAATAAGAAATGAATCTAACTTCGAATAATCATACACAATCATCCTGGCTGGTTCCTAGTTCTTTAAATTATTTTCCTTTTTTCTTTTTTAATTGAAGTGCAAGCCGACTGAAATTACTCGTCAATGTCGCTCAAGGTAACATGTACGTTGACAGATAACGACTGAAGGTGCCTTCTTCAATGATTATAACAATTATACTTTTACTGAAGATAAAAGATTGTTGATGGATAGAAACTGAGGGAATATTGACAGATAAGGTAAGGTAATGATGTAATTGCAGCAAATCCTAACTGTTATATATTATCATTGTTTGCAATTTAAAACCTTCAGATAAGGATTGAGATTTCCCTAAAATTTTGAAGTAACAACAATTGGTAGTCTCCATTCCCAACAAAATATTGATGTGTAGGCTAAGGTTTGATGTAGTTCTCAGAGTTTGAGGCCGAACTACAAAACTGTGTCACAGGTTACATCTTTGACCGAAGTATAATATTTGTGAAATAAATATTATGAGATTATTTCTGTGGGAACTGAAAATGCTTATAACGTGTAAAATAGAATGCTAATGAATTGTCAATCATGATTCTATTGATTATTGTTATCATTTTTGTTTTTAATTGTTGTTGTGTCGTCGTGATTATTATTATTATTATTATTGTTAAAATAATTTAATAGAAAGCACCGATAGGTGAATACAAAGTACGAAGAACAAGCTTACCTGCATTACAAGGGGAACCCTACTCTTGTTTGTAAAATACATGAGACATAATTCTAAACAGCAAGTGAGAATGGTGTAAACTAAAGAGGCAACAGCTTTGTGTCTCTAAGGTTGCAACACATCTATATTATAAGGCAATAAGGCATGATAAGGAGGAGACTCGATTGTGTCAAAAGGGAGACGTAGGCTTGTCAATGGCGAAAACATAGGCGTGCTGAGAAGGTAACACGGTCGTGTCTAGGAGGAAAATAAGGGCACACCAAAGATAAAGGCGAGTAGAGTGGTCCAGTTTGATCACATTAATTTTTTTATAGATTCAAATGTTTTTTCTTATGATCATCGCATCATTATACTTAAGGTTCTAGTTGCAAGTTACAGTTATTTCCTTTATTCAGAAGATTGTGGCTTGAGTTAAGGTTTGGATAAAGTGATTGCATCAAAAAAAAAATTTAATTATGTAATATTCGTTACATATATGATGAAGCTGTCTTACTTGTAGAATGATGTCTTGTTAATCAAGCTTTTGACAGTGGTAGTTGCACATTTAGTGGATTTTCAACTAAAGGATTTTAAGGTACTGACATTTGAAGAATAAGTGTCTAGTGGTTTTAGGCTCTTAGGTACATAATTATTAGTTGAGGTTTAAGTCATTAAAGCCCTTTAACCTATGCTTGGTGCTTAATCTAACGATCTTGATAGCTAGCCATAATATAAAGGAGATCTTATAAAGGCTATGATTGAACCATACTAACTTGAACCAAAACATTTTGTGTGTAAGTTCTTTGAATATCATTTAGTATGCTTTGTCTATAAAAACTACATAACATAATCATTTAGGTTTTGATTTGGATTGTAATTGGGCACCTCATCCAATATAAGAGAGAAACCTTTGATATTGCAATACCGTTCATTCTGTAAAATCATTTCTTTAACCTCAACATTATCTGGTAATATATGCCTTAGAATATTCATTTAGGGTCCCAACTTATTCCAACTATTAAGCCATAGCCACGTTTTATTCCCATTCTCAGTTTTGTATTTGATCTCCTTCTGTAAACAATCTCTCAGCTTTAATAGATGAGCATTGTCTAAGAAGAGTTAGTCCTAGGTTTATTCTTTAAAAGCTCCTACCTTATAGGTAATGTGAATGGATCTATCGCAAGCCATAATGATTTTTTATTAGTGTGGAGAGGATCTGTGGACACCTTATTCATAGTTTTTAGGGAAATAATACCAAGGCCTCCCTTAATTTGAGGCAAACATACCTTAGTCCACTTGATTTTTTGTTCTAACTTCCTAGAGGTATCACTAGAATATAGGAATTTTCTCATCGTTTTTTTTATTACCTTAGGCAGGTTCTCAGGGATGATCAAATATGAGGAGCAATATACAAGCATGTTATTGATGATTGAGATCATGAGTTATAACATAAATGCAAAGGTAAGTCTTTTATTACTCTAAATGACAATTCTTCTTTGTATTGAATCAAACAAGGTTAATAGTTTCTAAAAGTTAGTCTCTTGGTAATGATTGGCACTCCTAAGTAGGTGAATAGAGAGGCCTTAATTTATAGACCTAAGATGTTAGAAAGCAAATTTGTTAAATATCATGCACTAATTGAGACAAACAAATTGCTTTTATCTCTGTCAATGAATATTTTTTACATGTTATCAAATATGAGAAAATAATTCATCAGGGATATAATAAAGAGTTGGAATTACTATCACAAAGCAACAACAATTCATCAGCAAAAGAAAGATTAAAATTTCTTAATTTCTTACACTTATTATGGAAGATGAACTTGCTCTCTAGATTAATGTTGTGATCAATTCAATATGATTAGCAGCTCAACGCAAAATTTAAACAAATAAATTGAAAGTAATTGAAAGTGGATCACCTTTGATTAATTAAGTTGGCTCACAATTGAAAGATTATAAGAAGTGGTAGTAATGCATTTCTCTATCCACCTGAAAAATTAAGATGGGAAGACAAAAGCTTCTAAAAAGCATAGAGTAAAGTCCCAGTTAATGGAGTCAAAAGCTTTATAAAAATCAATTTTCATTACACAACTTTTGAATGAGGATTTCCTATGGTAGTCACTAAATAATTTTTAAGTAAAAAGGATGTTATCCTTTATATTTCTCCTTTGAGTGAAAGCTCCTTGTACTGGATTAATGATTACACTCAATACTGATTCTAGTCTTAAAGCTAAGAGCTTGGAGATGATCTTGTACATAGTGTTGCAACATGAAACTGGTCTAAAGTCTTTCAATAAAGTTGGACTAGGAACCTTTGGTATGAAACTTACATGATTCTTTTTGAATTTTTTCAACACTAAAGAATTATAAAATGGTATTAGTTACTTGTGTTAAGATCTTGACTCCAAGATTCTTGAAAGAAATATGTATTTAATCTATCAAGGCTTAAGACCTTATTGGCATTAATGTCTGAAAAGCATCTTCAATGTCTATAGAGTTAAAAGGCCTAATTAGGAGATCTACTTGTTCTTCCTTAATCTGTTATGGAATGAAGGAGTTGAGTACATACATAGATGAACACTATTAAAAGTGTCATTTTTTCCTAAATTAATTGGTTTAAACCTGGCATTCAAACCAAAACTTACCATAAATTAATTAGGTATGATAACATTCTGTATCAATTAAATTATAGAAATAAGCTTAATGAAAAAGATTAAACCCTACATTAAATAATTGAGATAAATACAAATGTTTAATTTAGTTTTCTTGTCCCTCATAAGTTAAATATGCAAATTAACAAATACCTTATTTGATACTTGTACTAATAATTCATGACAATTACAGATCACTAAATTCATAGATAGCTATAGAATAATCAATATCAAATTAATTTTTTTAGATCAATCAATATTGATTACTCATGAAATAAAAGAACACAAAATAAGAAATACTTAAATTAAAATAAAATATAGGTTTAGAGCAAAACCTCACAAGGTTATAACTAGAGTTTTGAATCTCTTTGAATCAAAAGATTTATATTTGGCTACTCATAGCTTTAGTTTCACCATAAAAATAGAAGAAAGAAGAAGAGAAAACAAAAGAAAGGTGAAACAGAATTTTGGAGAGAGTGTATGTAATGTTCTCCTATTCTTTTTCCTACCAAAAAGCTAACTTCTTTCAATATTTTTGTGATTATTGATAGTGGTAGATTGCATAATGTTTTAGCGGGTAGTTTAGTATGTGTTTAGTTGTTAAATTGAATAATTAGTGCATGTTTAGTTTATGATTGTGTTGTTTAGTTAGACATTTGTGTTTTAATTATTTTATGGGTTAGAGCATGCCATTGAGCTTAAACTTTGTGTACTTGAGGTGCCTTGATGTATTTGTTATTGTTTCAGATTAAATATCGAAGAATGAAGAGAATTCAGAGGAAACTCGGAGCAAGGCCCAGGCCCATGATCGTGGGGCCACGATCGTGACAGAAGCATGGAGGCTCTGCCACGATCTTGACAGAGAGCAAAATCTTGGGCCACGATCGTGGTCTGTGTGACAAACAGTGTGGACAACCTCCTGAATGTGACTTATCGAGGGATATTTTAGACTTTTTGGACTCGAGAAAACCTTAGGGTTAACCTAAAATGGAAAATACTATATAAAGAAAAGAGAAAGAACCCTAAAGGGAGTTCCAACCTCTACCACTTTGAGAAAGATCCAAGGAGAGAAGAAGAAGAAGAGAGAAAGAGGAGAAAGCAATAAGGAGAAGAAGGGGCTATAGTGATGCCATCTTCCTAATCTATTTTGACCCTTCCAAGTGACTTTTCATTTCATCTTTATTTTTCTTTCATTTGAATGTATAAGATGGATTTGATAGTGATGGATTTGGGTTTGATGATGATGTTCTAAACTTCTTTAGGGATTTGTTCTTAAATCAATGTTAATGGGATTTCTTTGATTTAAATACATTGGGTGTTGAGATTATTTGTTGTATTTGCATGTTTCGGTAACAAATCAAGAGATTGAACCAATAGCAAAACGATTAGATTGAGTAATGAGAGTTAAACAATCTAATAGATTACGCAAATAATCAAATTGGGAATTTAGACGAAGAGAGATCTCGAGTGAGAACTCGGTTGTATATTAGAGGGCTTAAGATCTTATTATATTTATGGGTTTTTTGTTAATTGAGAGATTGTAAATTTCATAATTTAATTAAGGGTTATGAATTAAGGTTTAATGAGTATAACTCGAGAGAGAGTAATCCACTCTTCGAAAGTCTAAGACTGACACCGTATTAACTCAAAAGTAATCATGTTAGCATTTGATGATAGGATAAATCCCCCTTCTCATAATCGGCTAATCTTCCTTGTGTGATTTCCATTGTTAATTTGGTGGTGCTCATTTTGACTTTTTGTATGTTAATTTTACATTTTAATTCCAATCAATCATCTTCATGTGTTTACTTTTCTGTGTAGTTTTTATTTTCTTTTTAACAATTGTTTAGGCCTTAGATAAGTTAGAATTAGATTAGTTAAACAACTCCTCGAAGGATCGACACCTCACATACTACACCCACGACCTATGCGCTTGTAGTATTTTGAGAGTTTTAAATAGATTAAAACTTGCCTCAAATATATGTCATGGGCATGACATGGGCTGTCACGTCTATGACAAGTGTATCACGCATGTGTCATGGTCGTAAGATGTATGTTATGGCCATAACAATGTCACTCTTCATTCCTTTTGATATTTTCTTATCTCCTTCAGCTCTAATCCTTCTCCTTCTTGTTCCATAAAGACAAGTGAGTGTGAATCCCAAGAAGACGGCTCAAAGATTGTGTTTTTGACTTACTTTAGCTATTTCACTTCCGAATTATACCTAAAACCAAATATGAACTAAAGTGAATGTCTTAAGCATTTCATATCATTAAACACTAAGTGTTATGGAATAAATGCATAAATCAATTAAGCACATATCAATGTTGCATGAATGTATTCTTATGTGTTTATGTTTGGTTTGTTTAAGTTTGTGTTTTGTTTTTTCTTGAGGATAAGCAAAAGTTTAAGTGCGGGGATGTTGATAAATGTAGTTTATACTATGTTTTGATAGGTGTTTTAGTATGTTTATAGGTGTTTATTAGATGACTGTCACATATATAGGCTTAGAATTTTGTTAATGTGAGTGTTTGTTTATATTATAAATGTTTATATGGTTTAAAGCATGTTTTCAATCTTAATTTTGTGTTTCTTGAGGTCTTTGATGGGTATGTTAGTGTTGGAAATCAAATAAGTGAAAAACAAGGAAGTTGGATGTGCGTGGAACTGCATAGGTAGGGTCACAATTATGACATAGGAGTAATTTTATAGAATCATAATATTGACTCCAATGTCACGATCGTGACAGGGGCCTCCCAGGCGTAACTTTTTCCTTCTGTTTTAGGGTTCGTGGGCATTTTTGAAACTGATCAAAGGGAGAAAACCTTAGTTACACCCCTAAGACCTTAAGAAACTATTTAAGAACATTAAGAAGTCTAAGAAACGTAGTAGCCATCATATGGAAGTGGATCAAATGTGATCAAGAGAACGTCTAGGAATTCCAGTTTTTCAAATCAAGCTCCAAACTAAGTTTTTCTTCTTTTCCTCTTATTATTTTCATCAAACTTGATGTTTAAACTAAATTCCCAGATGTTTATTACATTCATGAGTTTCTAATTTCCAAATTGGGGTTTATTCTGAATTTATTTTATGACTTTGAACTTTATTGATTCAATACAAAATTCTGGTGTTATGATAATTGCGTAGGCTCATACTTTTACAACAAATCTAGAGAGTGAATCAAAAGTAATTAGATTAGGTTGTGCAATGAGAGTTATCAATTTAATAAGTCATGCAATTATCAAATTGACAATCATTTGGACATAGACCTTATGTGAGAACTTGGTTATCCAATAGATAACTTCATATATAATTGAAAACATTAGGAAGTTTTGTGAATCGAAAGGTTACAAAATCTGGAATTTCATATTCAATTAGGGTTAATCAATTAAGGTTAATTGATTAGGTCTTGAGAGAGAGAGAGTAATCAATGCCTTAGGAAATATAGGATCAATGCATAATTGGATCAATAATAGTTAAGGGAACAAAATAATGAAAGAATAAATCCTAAGCATTCATCCTTGATCAATCTTAATTCAATTTGGCAACTTACTTGTTATTTGCTTATTTGCTTGGTTTGTTTAATTGTTTTAATTTCTGTTATTATTCTCACTTAAATCATATTATAATACCTTAGAAAAAGTTAAGTTCAATTTGTTTTATCTAGTTCCTCGCAGGATCGATACATTTTTATAATACAAGATATAATTTGTATACTTACGAGTATTGAGAGTTTTATTAGATATAAAACTTGTTTAACATTACAATATTTGTGGGAGACCATTACAATCATAAATGTTGAGCACCTATGTGGGAGCAATCGTACATGTACAATCAAGCTCGAGATGCACCATACGAGAATAGTTACAATTTAGAATGTAGCAACTCTTACACTTATGGATGGAATGATTATGCTTCAGCTGAATATTTACAATAACAAGCACCTAAAATTAAGTAGCCAATTCTGGAAGATAGGATGGCCGATTTTGTTTAAGAATCAATCATCAGGAAACAGAGGCTCATATACCAAATATGGTGAATCAGATCAACCAACCGGTTAAGATAATACCTATTCCTAATGAAACAGATTCTAAAGAACATGGAATGGCAATCACCCTTAGCAGTGGAAACGAGCTTCTAGAAGAAGACGAAGAAGAAGAAGAAGAAGCCTCTATCCAAGAAAAGGAAGTATAGAAGTGGCAAGAGCTAATTGAAGAAGATAAGCTAAAAACCTTTGTCTAGGAAGAAGAAGAAGAAGAAGAAGAGTGGATAAAGGTGGTTGAGGAAGAACTGGGAGAGGAAACAAATAAGGAAACTATTGATGAGTCACTGCTAGTTAACTTAAGTATGGAGGGTTCCCACTTCCTCTATGACAAACTACTTACGTTAACTAATAATTCAGGGAGTTTCGATATTCCCTATGTTTTTAATAGTTTGTCATTAAAGAGGGCATTAATGGAATCTATTAGTGTTATTAATCTAATCAATTATGTCCTTATGATTATCTAGCAACATGTGGCTTACTTACAAGCTACAAAACCCTTATGTGGAGAAGTAGGTGGAAGTAAGCCATTGACTATAGACCCAGGATGAGGGTAAAAGTGCATGGTACGTCGAGCTAATGACGTTAAACAAACGTTACATGGTAGGCAACCCATAAATTAGGAATGGTTTTGTTTTAAATTTTATGTTATTTTTATTTTCATATTTCTTATTTATTTACTTATTTGTTTTTATTATTTTTATTTTCCTTTATATTTTTATCCCCCTTTTCTTTATATCTTGCAAGGAAATTAGAATATCATATTGGATGGATTAAAATTGGAAAATCAACTAACTCAGGAAAGTACACCTTCTCACTTATTTTGTATGCTTATACTGTGTGCAGTAAGGACAATGTACAATTTTTAATTGTGGGGAAGGGGTTATCGATTTGTAACGATTTCTTAAGCTTATTATAATCTTGGTTATAAAGTTTTATGAATTGATATCTTAACTTAATTAAAATCTGTTTATCAATACTGTATTTCATTATTAAATAATAATTTGAATTAGTAAGCAAAAGGATGATAGTTATAATTAAATTAGATTTTATAAGTCATATTTTTAGTATTCATTGAAATAATCAAGTTGAATGAAAATTGCATACTATTTACACATAAACCCATCTTTTTCATAAGCTTTTGAGCCTAAGAGCAAAATTTCAAAAAAAATTATACTCTTTTATTTCTTTCATGTGTGTTATTATGTATAGTTGAATGATTCTAGAACTTGCTTTTTTTTATACATATTGAGACCATATTTGTTAAATTACAAGCATTGAAGTGATAAAGGCACTTAGATTTAATAATCTGTTTTAGCCTATTTCTTTGATAATTACCTTACGTTAAAATTATCTTTAGGAATAACCAAGTTGAGCCTTAGCCTTTTTCATTGATTATAACCCAACTATTAACCTTAATTCTATTTTTCTTTAAAGCCTTTTTATTGTTTTGAACCTTGAAGGTTATTTGCATTATAAGCTTGTTTAAAACTTGAAAATCTTGAAAGGTCCATTATTTCTTTAATTGTGGTATTGAATGCTCAAGATTCTTTTATTTAAAAAACATAGAAAAAGGAAAGAAAAGTATATGGTACCATTGGTTTTATAAGGAAAGGACCTGTGTCTATTGTAAACAAGTTTTATGCAATATTCTCTTGAGTAAATTCCCTTCAATATATCCTTTTATTATCCCAATCATACCTTACCTAAGCCCCATTACAACTCTGTAAAGTCCTTTTGATTTTTGTTTCTAGTTTACATAAGTGGTGGAGATGTGATAATATTGCAACCTATGGTAAAAGTTCTACTACGCATTGATTAAGAGTTTGATATTTTTCACCCTAAACACTTCAATGCATTAAGTGAAATCTTGGTGATGGTGTAAAGGTTTATGCTTTCGATTTCAATATGATTATTAATGTGATTACTATATGGACTTAAGAAGTTGATTTTAGGATAATTTGATTCTACTTGTATGTTAATTTGATTAATATGACATGATGATTTATATTATGAATGGATAGTTAAGATTAATGATGGATAGATGTTGTAAGATTGATAATTTTGACTATGGTTTGCTTTAGGACAAGCAAAAGCTTAAGTATGGGGATGTTTGATAGATGCATATTGAACCATATTTATACACCCATATTTGATGTATTTTGCTTGATATTTTATACTTTTATTGTATATTTGGTAGTTAATTTGCTCTAAGTGCATTTATAGGTTATAATTGCCTTCATAGATTAAAAGGAGAAGAATTTTAATGAAAACGTGACATAAAATGAAGATTTGAAGCATATAAAGGATACACGACCGTGTCTATGGCCGTGTAAACCTCTTAACCAGTGCAGAATCGTAAATTTTGGAGATTTTGGGTTATACACGGTCTAATACATGCTCATATATGAGACTGTGTATCTCCTAGAAACCTTAAAATTCACTATAAAAAGAAATGAGCGTAGGTAGATGAGGGAGCAGACTTTCAGAGGCGATTCAAGGCGTAAAGATCATTTAAAAAGGGTGATATTGATCTAGAGATGTGGAAAACATGAAGAAATCATTGACAGATCCAATAGATTACAACATCAAACATCTACCTTACAAGAACATTTGATAAAAGAGAAAGGAAGATTTAAAATTATGAACTCTTTGTTTTCTATTCATTTTCCTTCCTGTTTATGTTTGATTTTGTTTTCTATAATGTGTAACTAAACATCTTTAGTGTCTAGGTGTGATGAAACCTAGTTTATGCTACAATATATTTTGATTCTTTTATTTAACGTAATTGCTTATTGATCTATTGTGATTCAATGATGTGTTTAATATATGTTCTAATAGATCCAAAATATTAGTTCATAATCTAATTTTATAGCACATAGATTGAGAAAGCCTATGTACGAATAGATCTACTATAATTGAAAGGAGTTTATTACAAACCTAGAGATAGGTCATCATAAATCCTCTAGATTATGATCAAATCTAATAGCGGAATTCACAAATTAGTAAAGCAATCTTATAATCTTTAACCTAAATATTTTCGGTTAATAAACCTAAAATTAGTTATTAGTAATCTCAAGTGAGTTATTAGCATACGATAGGAATTTCCATGGTTCAATAGTCAAAAAAACAATTGAATAACAAAAGGTTAATTATTTAATGGTATTAGGGAGATTCATTACCTAGACACTAATTCTTGATAGTGATTGTTTTCTAAGTGATTTTCTTTGTTTCCTACTCATTATTGTTTCATATTTATTTTAATTGTTTAAGTTTTATTTTCTTTATTAAACCAAAATAAAATTCGTAGACTAGATAATAAGATAATGGTAATTACTAGTATTCATTGTCTTCATAAGATTCGACCCATACTTGCCTATACTAACTACACCTGCATCGTGCAGTTGTGTTAAAATTAATTTTGGTATAGAAAAGAACCAATCAGTAAGTAAGCTCAAAAGGGTGAAAAAGGAACTCAAAAATATGAAATGACGGGCTTGTACAAACACTAGAGCCCAATTTAAAAATGCTAAAACTTCAACTCTTGTATCACTAATCTGAGTTATACAATTCTCCTAATGATGTCAGTCTCAAAATTCAAAAGGACCAAACTCTTCAAGGAACAAGCTGCTATGAAGGAACTAGCTTTCAAATACTATAGTGATCTCCTTGGCACTACATCCTCATGCTCTTCTTTAGTTAAGTCAATCAAAGTTTATATACACTCTGGACTTAAGGTAGATGCTTGTTCATTGCTTACCAGACCAGTTACACCTAAAGAAACCAAAATGGCAATGTTCAACTTCAAACCAGATAAAGCAGTTAAGTCTAGATAGGTTCAATGTTTTTCTTTTAAACAATACTTGGGATATAACAGGAGGTTTAATAGTTGATTGTGTGCAAGAATTCTTCAACAACCAAAGAATGCTTAAGGAGTGAACAAAACTTACCTTTTTCTGAATCCTAAAAAGGATAACCCTATATGTCTGCAAGACTTTTTACCTATCTTTTGTTGTAATCTAGTCTACACCAATTATCCAAGACTCTAGTATGACTCGGTCTCTACTCTTTGAATTAGAAGAAGCTAATATCTACCCTTTTAGCAAAAGGGTCAAATTAAGTCTTAATGTTTTCACTAAAATTCAATTTAAACCCAAACATTTCAGAATGTTTAAAAAATGAATCTTAACATTTTAAAAATGTTCATTTTAAACCTTAATTTAATAGTTCCTTCAATATTCTATTAAACAATTTATTTTATTTTTTAAATATTTTTGTGAATGCCATTGCCACCTACACATCCAAACAGGGTAAAAGGGCCCATACGGAACCCCTCTTACCTCCTACCATAACATTTGGGAAATTCCCTAATTTTCCTAATTTACTTTATCGTCTCTTCTATTGCAACAAAATGTTTATC
>JAOQMM010000008.1:21542016-21558633 GCA_027563515.1 Erythroxylum platyclados | reverse complement strand
ATTACTTGGTGTCCGGTGCATCTACGATGTTGGTGGTTCGGCTAAAACAAGTATTTTTTTAATAAATATAAATAAAGGAAGCATCTAGTTCTACAGTTGCTACAGAACCAGATGTTGTACCTCCAGCTACTGCACATGCAGATGATGCATCACCTTCCATACCTAATGCTACACCTTCCAACACCTCTACACCATCCACCACCCCTATACCGACAGAGATATCAAGGGTAAACGTGGCAAATGAAGGAGGCAGCCTCCAACCTGGAGCTGAGGGAGTTGATGGAAGAACTTACATCACAATTGTCAACAATCTGTAAGAAAAAATGCATGAAACACCATAAGTTCATAATTAAGTTATAGGTTTAAATTTAAAAATGATATGAAATTGTTTTATATTAGATTGATTTCGTCTGGACCAGGTTCAAGAAACATGACATCCAAGTTCAAGGAGAAGACTGATCTTAAGGGTTACATATGGAAGAATATCTCTCACGTGACAGAGGAATTTTATTATCAAGAGTTTGAGGTACAAAAAATATATTTTTTGTATTTTTGTAATTAATTTTTAATTAATTAGATAAATATTGTAGGTTATAAGTACTTAATTATCGTATGTTTTTTCTTTTTTTCCAGAAAGAATTTTTTTGGGATTCTCAATTTAACGCGGTTATTTATAAAGTATGAGAGAGACGAGCTCGTACACGTGATAGAGACTTTGTTGGTGCGATACACAAGACTAGTGTATGACCTCCTTATATTTCTGAAGAAATATGGAGTTGTTGGCAGCTGTATTGGACATCACCAGAGGCAATGTCCATTTCACACCGTAATTCTGCCAATAGACGTGGAGGACTAGGGGGAGAGAGTCTTCCTGTACACACTGGAGGATCTATTACTCACCACGAGCATGCAGAGAGACTTGTAATTATCTACACTTTACACTTATATTCTATTTTTTTTTTACTTTGATGCATTTCAATTTAATTTGACGTGTGAATTTTGGAATGAAAATATGTGTATTATGGAAAATTATAATATTATAAATGTCTGGTACCATATATGGCTATGTTATTGAGTTATTTTCTTTGTTCAACAGGGGGTAAATATCATAAAAATAGAGGAAATTCTACTGAAATTTTTATAAATTGTAGTTCACATATAACATTTTATTCTGATGCAGGAAAAGTCTATGGCTAGGAAGTCTACACCCTGTCAGCGTTTTTTGCACAATCACACTAAGAAGTATGACGATGTGACCTTCGTCAATTCCAGATGTAGAGAACTAAATGTATGTGAAATTTATTCTTTAATATTAATGCTTAATAATTATCATTTATTAACATAAACATTGCCTTTTGATAAGACCAAATATAAGAAAGCATTCAATGACGGTCTCAGCAGTCTAAAGATGTTGATGAGAGTCAAACATACCTTCATGCAGTGGGTGGTAGGGATCGTTGTGGAAGGATCTTCGGCTTAGGTTCATTTGCGAACACATGTTATTCATAATCCTCCATATCCAGTACAACAGCATCTAGTAGGCGGTCCCCATTCACTGAAGTAGTTGAGCTTCGGGGCACAGTACAGGCACAGGCAACTCAGTTGCAACAGTCGATGGAGTACTTAGCCCAACTCCGTAATGAGATGGATGAATTAAAAGGGAAGGGCAGCACCTCATCGCAACATTCAGAGCATCCGCATTCACCAAATGAATAGTGTGTTGTTTGTAGTCATTTTGTATGAATTAAATACTTATTGTTGTTGATAATTTTTTATTATCAATCAAGATAATTTTTACTTTATATCATCAATCAAATTTTTTTTTTGACAAATTAAATGTAGAAACAAATCAAGATATTATCAATACATAACTGATAATTGAATAAATTATACATTAATCATAATATTATCAAATAAGATCAAATGAGGGAAAATTAAAAAAAAACACTGATTTTTCAAATCCGTTGGTAGGTTGACGAGTAACTTTACTAAATTAAATTCATTTTGTCGATGGATTTTTTTGTCCATCGGCAAATTCAATTCAATTTACCTATGGAAAACTAAATCTGTTGGAAATATTAATTAATTTTACCGGCTGATCATCCGTTGGTAAATTTACCGACTAATTTTCTAAATCCATCGACAGATTAACGAGTAACTTTACTAAATTAAATTCATTTTGTCGATGGATTTTTTTTTCTGTCTGTAAATTCAATTCAATTTACTGGTAGAAAACTAAATCCGTCGAAAATATCAATTAATTTTACCGATGGATTTCGACGGATTTAGTTTTCTGTCAGTAAATTGAATTGAATTTACCGACAGACAAAAAAATTTGTTGACAAAATGGATTTAATTTAGTAAAGTTACTCGTCAATCTACCGACGAATTTGGGAAATCAGTCGGTAAATTTACCAACGGATGATTAGTCGGTAAAATTAATTGATATTTCCGATAGATTTAGTTTTCTATCGGTAAATTGAATTGAATATACTGACGGACAAAAAAATCCATCGACAAAATGAATTTAATTTAGTAAAGTTACTCGTCAATCTACCAACGGATTTGAGAAATCAGTCGATAAATTTACCGACGGATGATCAATATCTGTTGCTAAATTTACTGGCATTCATAACACTTTCCGTCGCCAAATTTACCGACAATACAATATTACCGTCGCTAAATATAGCAACAGAACAAAAAAACGAACATTGGAAAAATAGCGATGGAAAGTTTATTATCCGTCGCTAATATTAACTAGGGCCGATTCTCTAATGAATTGTTCCTTCGGTGAATTTCCGTCCCTAATTTAGCTTGCCGACGGAAAACTTCCATATTCAGTTTGTGATTTCCTTCGCTAAACCTTATATTTTCTTGTAGTGAAAAGGAATTTTAATTTATATAAGACAACTTCTTAGATTTCCTTCTTAATCAACATAGACAAGATGTTGCTTATTAGACCAGACACTCCTCTAACTTGTTTCATAATAGATCATGTTATCAAATCTTAGGAAATTGGTATGCATAAATGCATTCCTCCTAAGTTGACTTTTATAGCATAACTTGCCACTAAAAATAAACTCTCAACTCTGGATAGAATTAAGGGTTCCTTCCCTAGCTCACCTATTTGTTAGCTTTGCCATAATGATGATGATTCTAGGGACCACTTATTCTTTAAATGTGTAGCCTCTAAAAGGTTATGGAATTACATCCAACAGTTGAATGCTCATGTTTGTAATAAGGTTGATTGGGAAGAATAGCTTACATGGGCATCTCAAAATTCCTTACTAAATGATGCATATTCTCTCATTACCAGAATATCCTTTTCTGCCACCATCTATGCCATATGGAAAGTAAGGAATGAATGTATTTTTAAGGGTAAAGGTCTATGTAAGGATGCCTTCTACTCCAAAACACTAAATTGGAGGTATTATTTTATCAAATGTTAACAACAACATATTCTATCCTGCTATGGCATCCCATTAACTAGAGTCAAGCATGCACTTATTGCGTAACAGTAAATAGGATATAGCTCTCTAAATCTTTTATATTGTGACTTAATAGTTTTCCAATATTGCCATCTTTTGTTGTAACTCCTATTCCGAGATGGTTTATTAATATAATTATTTCATTTAATTTCAATTTTTTTTAAAAAAAATATAGAAAAATATCATAAGTTTAAAGTTTAACGGCATAGAGAAAAAGGTTAAAAAAAACAAAAAGTTTAGATCTTTCCACTTTACATATTATTCAAGATATACATAGTTTTATTAAACCATTTCAATATGTTTTAAAAAAATTTTAAAAGATGGATCAAAGGTAGAAAAATATCATAAGTTTAAAGTTGAGTTATGGCCTATAGAGAGAGTAAAAAGATTTAGATCTTTCCACTTTGCATATTAAGATACACGTAGTTTTATCAAATAATATTAATACATTACATGGACCTTTAAATTAAAAAAGTTTAAATCTAATTTCAATTTATATTTAAGGAGTTAAGGAAAAGGCATAACACATATTCATATATCATATATCATATATCATGTTGTGTTCTTTAATAAGAGTCGACTTTTTAATTATAAATGAAATTTATTTTTATTTATTTTAAAAAATTAAAAAAATAATATATTCCAAAAAAGAAAAAGCTAAGCCTTATCAAGATTTCGGTACAAGTGATAAACACTAATGAATCTCCAATAAGAATAACTCAGAATTAGCTGATAAGTATCACTGGACCACCACATTGCATACATTGAACTTGATCGTGAAAGTTGCTCTAAATAGTTCCAACCGTAGAAATTGAAGTTGCATTCCAAGTGCGACGAGAGGCTGAGATCTAGGGATGGGCCAGCCTTGTCATTTTTTTAAAAAATAATTAAATTAAAAATATAAAATAATTTATTTTTTAGTTGAGTCTGAGTCTGAGTTGTCTAAGTTTAATCTTATTCGAGGCTTAACGTTTCTAAATAAAACAATGTTGTTTTGTTTAAAATAATTGAGCCTCAAGTTAGTATGTGCTTAAGTCTAACCTATAAGTTAGTCTATTGAAAACAACTAAATTTAAACCTATGGATTAAAAATAGAGATCCTTGCCTCTATACAAAATTAGTTACCTAATCCAACTACAAATTTTTTAATTTCAAATTTTATGCATTCATTTATTTTACAGTACAATTGTAAAAACTATGGATATTATGTTTTCCATATTTGAAGCAATTTGTTACCTGAACATCTTTTTTTTCATTAATTAAAGGTTTATAATATCTAATGTTAAGAATTAATATTTTTACATGGAAAGTTTTCTTTTTTATTTCGATATTGATAAATAATAGTGTTATAATACCAATAACATCCAGTAAAAAAAAATAGAGTATTAAAAATAGATCAGCGTCATGCTTTATAATCATATTATTTGGAACAACCAGAAACATAAACTGGTTCTATGAGGTTTGGAGGATACCGAACGAGTGTGAAACTTATACATGTCCATAACAAATAAAACAATAGAAAAATCGTAGTTCAAACTCACAATTAGTGATCTGATATGATATAGATGCTTATACAATTACTGTGATAAAAACAAAATCTGTAGTGATGATATCCATAAACTACCAGTCAACTGAACAAACTACCAGTCCTTGCCTTAACTACTATTCTCAAGCAAGAATTTACTTATTCCAAACTAGATAGCTTTACCATCCAATCAATCAAGGCTTTTAGTTCCCTTGGAAACATCAAATGCTGCATTTTTAACAGCACATCTTCCTCTGATTTTCCTCATTTACTGCATACAAAGTTTGTTGCCTTCTTTTGATGTTTGATCACTCTCTCTGTTTCGACTCAAAGTTGGATCATCTCTGCCTCTGTTGTGCTCTCTGAAATTTTTGTTCTTTTCACGTGCAATTGTTTACATCGACTGGTGATGGCTAGAACAAGCAACAAGAATATACAAGCCAAGCTGGTGGGTATGTCTTTCCCTTTTCCACTTTTCTCTTAAACATGGCCAAACAAGATGGGGAAGAGAATATAACATACAGGCTTCATAACTTTTCTATTCAAAAGATGGGTGCTATCTGGATTTATGCTTTGACTAGGTCATAGGGGCGAAAAGGTTGATTCTTTGACGTGCTTAAGTCTAGCATGGTGACTACTGATCTTACGTCGTCCGGAAAACCTTACATATGTTTCTTAGGTGGTTTAATGTTGTTTTAATTGGCTCTAGAGAGCTTGTCGTTAATTATTAGTTCGTCTTTTGAATTTATGTTCCCTTTTATCAAGTGGAAACTTCAATTGATCCTCCTTGGATCAACTTTCTTTGAAAGGATTCTTTTGAGCGTTTGATGGAGGCGTAATCTGATATGCATTTTGAGAATTTGATGGTTGGCAAAGCAGGAAGTTCACGTTTTTATGCCTTTCTCAGGTTCTCCTTGGGGATATGGGAACTGGCAAGACAAGTTTGGTTCTGAGATTTGTCAAAGGCCAATTTTTTGATTTCCAGGTTTGTTTTGCTTGCATTATAAGGTTTCTATCAATCAACTATTCTTCAACTCCATAGAGCAACTTGAAACAGAATGAATCTTAGTGGGATGTAGATTGCTAAGCTAAATATTCAAAGATCTCAATTCCATTTCATTAAATTTTTATCCCTGCAATTTGCCCAATTCAGCTTCTGTTTTTGTTTGATTTGATGCAACTTTGTAAAGGTATACATTCATGTGGCATCTAACAAGTGTCTAATTTTTAGGAATCAACCATCGGAGCCGCTTTTTTCACTCAGGTTTTATCATTGAATGAGGCCACCATAAAGTTTGATATATGGGACACAGCAGGACAGGAAAGATACCATAGCTTGGCTCCTATGTACTATCGTGGTGCAGCTGCGGCTGTCGTGGTGTATGATATTACAAGCCCGGTATGTGCTTCTTTTATTTTTTTTTCTTGAATGTTACTTTTCTACACCTAAAAGTTATTTTTTAAATATTTTCAGAAGAATAAAACCCCCTCCATTGTGCTGATTGTCTTTTAGGAAGTTTCTAAGAAAATAAAACTCTGCCTTTCATGTCTTCCTTTGCATCAGTTATGCATATTGTCATAACACTTTGCTACTTTGTCCAAATTCCTGGTTAAAGCTGATAAAGATTTTAGATTCTTGAAAACTGTTCAAGTTGGATACGAGAACTTTCAAACATTTTTCTTTTCTGTGGTTGAAACATTTGGATGCAGCACCTTGATATTACTTGATTGGCATGTGAGGCTAAATTTGTTATGCTCTAAAAGTATGTTTAAAAGCCGTAAGAGATTGCAGGCTAGCCATACCTTCTCTGAACCCTGTCCTACAACTAACAGAGGTAGCTAGATTTTAGGTTTTATGGAAAAATTTCAGGAGGTAATTATGTTCGATAATAGCCAATTCTTTGATTAAATTTATGGAACTCATTTATTCATTCTGTGAAAAATGTAGTTCATGGACCATATATATATATATATATATATATATTATCTTTCACCACTACTATTAATGTGTCTGTGTTCAGGAGTCCTTTGAACGAGCTAAAAAGTGGGTTCTGGAACTGCAAAGGCAAGGTAAACAACCAAATTCTTCTCCTGAAAGTATCTTCCACAGAAAGTGGAGTTCTGAATACATTAAGAGGGAGCAAGACTGACATTGATGAAATATATAATGACATTTTGCCTAGATTATCCTGATTGTTTCCTTGATTTGTACCTGATGTCATGAAAGCACTACTGAGAATTACAATGTGTCAACAAAAGCATTTTGGTTGTGCGATTTCATTAATCTTATTCTCTATATGTCAGGAAATCCGAATTTAATAACATTCTTGGTGGCCAACAAAGCTGACTTGGAAGAAAAGAGAAAAGTTGGAAATGAGGTGCTTCAAAAGCCTCTTGATAGAGAATATATTCCTACTTAAAACATACTTCCACTGATTTTCATTGATCGGTCATGGCTTATAAACAAATAATTCTACTAAATATTGCAGGAAGGCGAGCAATATGCAAGAGAAACTGGTTTGGCTTTTCTTGAAACTTCTGCTAAAACTGCACAGAATGTCAATGAGCTATTTTATGAAATAGGTAATATATTAGTCATGGACGAAAGTATGGATCTTGTATTGCAATTTTCGGCTGTTTGTTATATTCCATATCTGATGCCACTTTCTTCATCAGTGCGGTTCAAATTTCATACAGGATAGGCTTTGATTTTCCGCTGAAGAACTCCAAACTTAGAACTGATTATAATGAATACAGTATAGACAAGCTTCCTAGCCAGGGAGAAAGTAAACTTATAATAGGATATGTTAGACGAAGTTGCATTATTATATTCCCATGCTTGCTTTAATACTTTTCAACAGCTTTGTTTTGGTGCTAGGCCTTGCCATTTAAATGCCTGCTTCTGAAATTTTTACTCGAAAGCTTCTGAGTTATTGTAAGAATCGACAAGACATTGTGCTAATAAAATAAATTCCCTCCTTGCAGCAAAAAGATTGGCGAAAGCTGCCCCTACACGTCCGGCAGGAATGAAATTGCATGGCAGACCCCAAGAAAGTGGAAGAAGAATGTTCTGCTGCTCATGAGTCATGATTGATGATGATACCTCATATTTCATTCGGTTGTATGTAATCTTACCATCCCTGTTTTCTTTCAGTTATTGCTTACCATGAACCAAAAAAAACTGGTCTTGCAGTTCTGGGTTAAAAAATGTGCTTTATATTCTATCACCCAGAAGGGGTAATTAAAACAAATTACATCATTGATCCCAACATATATGTCATGGCTCCAACTATTTAATGTTCCAAGCAGTTTGTAATTCCTATTGATAATTCGCACGATTCTTTCCAAGTTGATACACTGATAAAGACTAGACTTTGGCTATTAGGATTTTTGTTATTAGAAGTTATTTCTACCCTATCTCTGTAGTTTTAGGTAGTTATTAGTTTTTAAAATTAGGAAGATTTACGTTGAAGAATGATTCTGTACAGTGACTATTTATGCCAAACGTTTTCTAGAGAAACAATCAATCAAATTATGCCTTTCACAGACTTCTTATATTCTCCACTTGGCATCATTACCAACCCCTTATATAATTAGCTTATGAAATTTCTCTATTCACCAAGAATGTAAGGCATATCTCATAATTCTCTAACTTGACTTGAATTCTTCAACATTTAACCAAGAATCACTCCCTATCATATCTACCCCAGAGGACTTCAAGTTATGTGAGTAGTCACCAAGCTCAAGCTATGCTTGAACTTTTTTGCAAACGATGATTTTATCAACATGTCAACTATATCCTTCGAAGTGTGAACTTTTTTCAACAAAATTTGACCAAATGTAATGAATTTTTTGATCTTGTGAAACCTCTTATTCTTCATCATAACCTTATTTGTCTATCTTCCTCCTAACTTTCGCAAGTGTCTTAAAACATAGTGGCATCCTCATCACTAATGATAAGAGCATACATAATTTAGTCTCTCGAACTATATCTCCTTGGCTTCTTAATGATTGATCTCTCTCTATCTTTAGCTATACTTTGCCAATACTTTCTTCCTGACATTGTTCTATCTCTTGAACTAAATTTCGAACTCTTTGGCATCTATTCTAGGATATTCTAGTATCACTTATATCACCTTTGAACCAGCAGTACTCATTGTTGATCTTGACACATCTTTTTCATATGTTTTCCTCTACATATTTTGCTCCCAAAATACTATATCTTTGAAGGTTACCCTAGGCCTGTTACCAAGCACATGAAACTTACAAAAGTCTATCTTCTTATATTTTACATCCTTTGATAAGCTCCCCTTATGAACTTTGATTATGTCTCTTTTACCAAAATGACTCGCATATGCTATGCCGCAGTATTATCATCCTTCTACCTTGAAGATTGAGAAATGATCATTGATCCCATTATTGTCTTTTACATTAAGACATAGATGATATGTTATAATCTTTTTTTCTTTTATCACATTTAACACACCTTTTACCACTTTAAGCTTTTTATCTTCATCAAAAAAACTTATATCCTTGACTATCAAGTGTAATCATGAAAATCAAATTCTTTCAAAGCTTAGGAACATAATAAGCATCCAATATTCTAACAATTTCATTATGCATTTTGATATACACTGAACCAGTATATTTGACAACATACACTCCATCATTACACAATATGACAATATCATTCTATTTTTTAAAAGAATTGAATCAATCCTTATTCAAAGTTATAAGATAAGACGGCAATAATGTCTATCACTCTCCAATTTGTAGAATCAAATTTACTCACAGTCAAAATATAATTATAACGTCCATTCTCTTTATCAAAACTCTCAATTGTCTCTTCCATTCTCTTTATCAAAACTCTCATAGACTACAAAATTCTTGTTTTTAAATCTATTTCCTTTCCTTGTTTCTATTCTTTTGATATGGATACTCTCTTAAAGTACTAATTTTCTTTGCAGTTAAAGCATTAAACAACTTTAACCTTTGATTTTGATTTTGGCTTACTTCTACTTTGAGTATCCTTTCCTTGTTCTTCCTCTACTAACCACTAGACCCACATATAATCCACCTTTATATATGTGAAAGACCTTTTTCTTCAATTCTTTAGACTTAAGAGTTTCTTTCGTATTAATTAACATAAGTTGCCTCGCTATCATACAATATGGTATTAACAAAATTCTCATAAGAATTGGCAAGCGAAAAAAATGAATTATGACATGATCCTCATTCTCAATTTTAACCCCAACACCTTATAAATCCAAGATGATCTTATTAAAATTATCAATGTGATGTTTTATCTGTGTACTTTCTATCATCTTTAAGCTATATAAATGTTACTTTTGATATAAATGATTCATAAGTCCTTTGTTCAGATATTTTTAAGTTGTTTCCAAAATGAAGCAAAATTTATTTCATCAAACACCTCTCTCAAACTCCTTATCACCTAAACTCAACAATATTTCACTATGCATTTTTTTGTAAAATCTTTTCCTTCTATATTCCCAAATTCTTTAAAAATTCTTCTTCTCTTTTCAATGCTACTGTGCATCCCTGTTGAACAAGAAATACTCTCATTTTCACTTTCCCTAAAGTGAAATCATTCAATCCATCTCAATATCGAATTTGTGAATAGATATTTTGATAGCAAAACCTATACTCTGATATTAATTGTTAAGATACCAATTATTCTATTACCAATTGTCACACAAATGGAAGCAATATAAGATGAAATTAGGCGAAGTAAAAACATAAGAATTTATGTAGTTTAACCAATTATATGACCTACATTTACAAGGAAGGAGATAGTATAACTATGAGAAAGTTGATAAAAGTAGAGTAAACAATAACAACATTCTCAATATCCCAAAGGTTCTACCTTACAAAACTCTTATTAAAGTATTTATAGTCTAGGTTACATGTGAGAAGTTTAAGTATAGTGAGACTTTATTTCCATAGAAGCCTAAGATTATTGGAACTATATTTCCATAAACATATAATGATACTAAAATTCCACTTTTGTGCATCATCAAAAATTGTGTCATTAGTCTAGCATCCGTCCTACACTTGACATCGATATTGATTTGTTTTTGACTTGAAAAATTAAAATTTTCTGACCACTATGAGACTGGTGTTGGTATCATATCCCTATTCAACGCTAATTAGCTTCTGAACCTTCACTCTTCATCAATAATTCAAGATATATTAGTGATGATGACCCTTGCATCCAAATTAAATCTTAAATTCCAGCCATAAAACAAATATACTATAGGAAAGTAGAAATCGATGTCATGAGGAATTCTAGTTCATTAATTGTTACAAAAGAGATATTTAATTAAATGGGGGTTGTAATGATATTGAATTTTGTGATAAAGAAAATAAATTAAATTATTAAAATAATAAAAAGAGAATTATCAATAAAACAAAGCTCGATTTACAATTGCTTCCACCAATGGAACTACGATTGATTATCGATACAAAATAATTATTATTTCATCAGTTATATATTCAATGCGATATTGAATACCTATCTTTCCATAAGATTAGTTAATAAAAAATATGTAATTTAATTAACTCTTATTGTTTAACAACCTTAGATACAATCTAAAATTTAATTAAGTAACAACTTTACAAAAAGAAAGACCATCGAAGCAAGATAACACAACATCAATGGTTACATTTAATCTATTTGAATGCTTTTAAAAAAAGTTAATAATTTCTAATGCCAAAAATTTTAAACTTCTAGTTACTACAAAGATTAAAGGAATTGAAATTTTAAGTATTTAATTTTTAATCTAGCAAATGATTATTTCATTCAATAAATTAATTACGTATACTAGAAATCAATCGAAAATAATTATAAAAATAAAAACTCCTAAAAATAATTCAATATACGAATGAATGGAACACTTAGAAAGAAGACCCATTTATCTCCCAATATTCAAATTTCTAAAGGCTTCAACTCCCTGCAATCAAGATAAAGAAGATATAGCCAACAAGGGCCATAATTACTACTTTCTAATGAAGAAAAGAACTTTATGAAAAGCTGGATTGTGCATATGCAAAACTTGGAATGAATATCCTCCTTCCCTTTGGCCCTATTTAAAGCCAATTTAATCTCATATTTGTTCATGTGGAGATCTTTTTGTTGTGAATCTTTAGATCCCATCAGTTACAATTTCATTGATTTCTACCCAGATTTGGCCAATATAATGTTCAAACAACTTTTAACTCATTTTTCTCTTGAAAATTTGAAATCTAATGTGCCCACGCCTAAGATCACACTAGATTGTTTAACCAGGTCTTTCAACTTAATTCTAATAATCTGATATAAAATTTTTGTTTAAAACAAATTTCTAGCCTAATTTTCTTAATTATCCCTTGATTATAGCTAATATTGCTCCTTCATTCAATGATTTTGATACCTCTTATTGAATACCTATTTTAATTCCTTTTTTCCAATAAAATAGCATTTTCAACTTCTTTTCTATAAAAAGAAATAAAAAGGTTGGGTTTGAACACATTAAAAGGGAAATATGGATGGATTTTGAATACCAAATTTAAGACAAAATTATGAGATATCAAATTCCCCCACACATAGTCCTTGTTTATCTCTAAACAAATGACAAATTAACAAAACAAGATACCCAAATAGCTTTTACCAAACTATTTCTCATGAGATCAAACTATTTATAGTCCTCAAGACTTAGACTAAAAAAGAGCTAAGTATCAACAAACATCAAAGTTGATTTTCACCAGAAAATATGAACAGAGACAATTAAAGATAATCTCAATCAAAAGTATGTAATTGGTGAATTTCCTTACGGTGTTTGGTTTTTTACTTAATTTTTTATTCTCAAACTCTTATCATAGGGGATACACTACTATAAACTTGCACATATACTAAATATCTCTCACTATAAAGATATTAAGACATGAATTAAATAGACTTTTATTAACTAGTTGTAAAAAGGCTTGGGTTAAGGGTTAGAAAGGGAGAATTATAGGCTAAACCACATATTTTTAATAAAGCATTCAAACAAAATGGAGGGGCTAAGAATAGAAAGCGACCATAACTAAATATTCAACTATCAATGTAAATGTACTATGGCTACAATTATTCTCTTTTTGATATATTTTTAATGTTTTTGTCTTTTTATAAGAGTATAAAATAAATAATCAATGCAAAAATAGGTAGTCATGATAAAAAGTTAAACTAAAAACAAAATGAGTAGATTTGAAAACACAAATTAAAGCTAAGTCAACCTAATTCCCCAAATAGCTTAAGTATACCTTATTAAAATTAGTAGTTAGGTGATAAGATATATTATAGGCCAGGTTTATGCGGATTTAAAAACCAAGAAAGGGATTTTAAAACTAGCTCAAGGGGGCTGAACTAAGGATAATTAAGTTAAGTGGCATTTTAAGTTAAGTGGCTAAAACAAGGAAGGCCTTTATCATATTCAAGATCATATGCATCATATCAGCTTAATGCAAGTTCTAGAGATATCCAAATGATGAAGAATCAAACAAAAGAGGAAAATCGATAGATATAAGATGTTCCTACCCTTTAAGGTTTAAATGCTCATAGGTTTCAAACAAATTCAACTAATCCTCATGCAATACTTCATCAATTAACTGTTGCGTTTTATCTAAGTGCACACCCTAGCTATTTCAGTTTATCAATATGTTTAGCCCTCATATTAATTAGTTTTAGTCCTTATTCACACTCACAACCCAATTTATTCAACACAATGTAAGAAAAGTTTCTTTGACACATCTTATTTCATAAACTTCCAAAAGCATTAAGCACAAATAAAAAGGAAGTGTTTAAACAACCTAAAAATGCTAAAAATGCCACAAAATTAGAAAAAGGAAAAATATCCCTACCCCTAAAACCTATTTAAAATATCGTCCCTAATATTTAATAGTAAAACACAGAAAATGGAAAAGTAGGAAATGAAAGAGAAAAAAAGAAGAGACTACCTTGTTTTTCTATTTGTTTGGGTAAGTGTCGCGTGTGAACCGGTTCCTTGTGCTTGTGTGGGTTGTGATAGGTGGTGGAGTTGATGGCTAGGTGGGGCTTTTGGTGAATGAAGAAAATTGGAGGGGGGCATAAGGTAGCAAATATCATACCACAAAGAGGAATTTTTATTATTATTGATTACTTGGATATTAATTTTTTCTTTTTAAAAAAATAAAATTCTAGAGTAAATATGAAAGAAACTAAAGTAAATAAAAGATCAAAAGGTAAATTATTCAAAATTAATTTTTTTGAAAAGTAAGTAACAAATTCATTGAAAAGGTGGAAATTACAAAGTATATGAAGTTACATCTCCTAAGAATGGAGCTCATACAAATTAAGGAAACTACAAAGTAGAATATATCCAACAATAATAGATTCTAAATGTTCAGTTGCATTTTAATATAACTGGAGATGAGTAGTTGATTAGGTTGATCATGATAGCCACCCTTAGTTTAAGCTAAAATTGGTTCTAACTGTATTATTTGTACTCTTTAACTTTTCCAAAGATTTTGGTATTTCTCAACCTCAAAATATAGTGCACTAGCATTGTAAGACCAATTTTGAAGACTCTCTAGTCTTCTTTACTAGTTCATCTCAATTTGTTATCCCAAGCCAAGCTATTAATCTAATTGAGATTTCTGTCTTGTAATTCAAAGATATTGAGAAGAGCACTCCATAGTTGTTTGGCATAAAGACAATTTAAGAATATATGATCTTGTGTTTCAACTTCTCTAAAGCATAAAGGGCAATTTGTAGTTGGAATTGGAAACTTGATACTATCCCTGGTTCCCAATTTCTGCAGAGCTGCTAACCATATGATGAAAGAGTGAGCTGGAGCAATACCATATCAACTTGTGAAATGGAAACTTGATCATAAGGCCTAGTAGTAATCGTTTGCATGATTGAGCTATAAATTTTTGAGATTTATGAAGCTCCCATTTGATTTCATCTTCTTATAACTAATTTAGAGAATATGAAGGCCATTACTTAACAACAGATCTAATTCCTCCACACATGTGAAAAGACCAATTCTAATTGTTGTTTCAAATTAATGTTTATACTTTAGTATCTTCAGGGATAGATCCTCTTAAAGTTACAAAGAGGTGAGTGTTGCATAAAGGCCCTAAGATATGCCAATTATCAAACCAAAATGTTGTGCTCATCCAATTTCAAACATAATGTTTGATATAAGGGTTCATCAAGGACCTTATATGTAAAATCTATTGAAAAGTGTGAGATTGCGAAGAAGTCTAAGAAATAAACCATATGCTTTTCTGCTTGATATAAAACTTGTGAACCCATCTTACCCATAGACTTTCTTTGTCCCAATATATCCTCTAAAGCCTCTTTGCCAACAAGATCCTGTTCATTCTGCTAGTTGAATTGATTCCCAATCCTCATATTGCTTAGGAAGACATATAACACTCCATTTAACTCTGGACATTCTTCCCCCACTAGAATTTTATTTATGCCAGATGAAGTCTCTAATACTCCTGTTAATTTTCTTCAGAATTCCTTTAGGGATAGCTAGATGTGACAGCCAATAAATATGCAAATTATTGAGAATAGTGATGGCCAACTGTAATCTACCTCCATATGAAGAGTTCTAATGGAAATAAGATCAGTGGCATAGAGCATGAGCAAATCATCTACAAATAAGAGTTGATTAATACCAAGACCACTGCATCCATAATGAAATCTAAAAGTCATGTTTTCCTCTATACAAATTTGTGTGATTCTTTAAAGCACTTCTATAGCAATGACAAATAGATAGGGGAAAGTGGATTACCTTGTCAGATTCCTCTGGTAGCTTTATAAAGTTGAGAAGGTCCTCCATTCATCAATCCTAAATAAGATATATATGTTATGCAAGAGTGAATCCATTTGATAAACTTAGACGGATATCCAAAAGCCTGCAGAGAATTGATAATAAAACTCCATTCAATGGTGTGATAAGCCTTAGTGAAGTCAATTTAAGTGCACAACTCCTTATATGCTCCTTTGATTTGTAATCTTTAAACAATTCCTGACCTAACAAGATATTATCACCCATACTTCTTCTTGAGACCTAAGCACCTTAACTTAGATTGATTAAGCCATGTAAGGTAACTTTCAACTGCAAGGATTTTAGCAATAATCTTGTACACCACATTACAACATGCAATAGGTTTGAACTTATTTAAGCATTTAGGATTTGGGATTTTTGGTACCAAAGCTAGGTTCGTATTGTTCAGTTTAGTGAGCAACCTATGACTTTTGAAGGATTCTTGCACTACCTCTACTAATGGAGTTATAACATAGTCCATTTCTCCTGGAAGAATCTTGCATTGAAGCCATCTAAACTTGGAGATTTATTAGGATGAAATAAAAAATCCACTTCTTTTATCTCTTCATTAGTAACTTCCTTAAGCATTTCAAACTATTGAAGAACCAGACAATCCGTTGAGCAGAATCTTGATAGTTGTAGTTTACATTATGTTTTAGTAGTATTTTTAATGTGTTTATAGGGTATAGTTTGATAATTTATGCATGATTAGGGTTAGAATTATGTAAATGTGATAATTTGTCATGCA
>JAOQMM010000008.1:21526552-21541916 GCA_027563515.1 Erythroxylum platyclados | reverse complement strand
AAAATCAAGGAGTATCAACCTACAATTCCATACCCCATCTTAACGCAAAGAAAATCAAAAGAAGCAGAGTTGAATGAGGTCTTGGATATAATACAACAATTGAAGGTGCGACTTGCCCTTGCTGAATCTATAAAACGAGAAGTTATTAAATGAAGAGGAATCGAAGAAGTTAGAGAGTGAAGCGTTAATCAAGGAGAGCTCTAACAGGGTAACAACACTACCACAAAAACAAGGTGACCTAGGGAATTTTTATATTACTTGTACTATTGGTAGTGTCAAAGTGGATAAGGCTTTTGTAGATTTAGGAGCCAACATGAGTACGATGCCTTACACTTTGTGCAAAAAGATGGAATTAGGTGAACTAAGACAGACTAGGATGTGTGTAAAAATGGCTGACAAATCACTTCACCATCCTCATTAAGGATGTACCTGTCAAGGTTGATAAATTCACCTTTCCTACTGATTTTACCATCATGGACATAGATGAAGACTTAAAGATACCCATTATCCTTGGGTAACCATTCTTAGTGACCGTCAAGTCTCTTATAGATGTTGAGGTAGGCTAGTTCATTATGAGAGTGGGAGACGAGAGGATTATGTTTGGAGTCTCTAAAGTTAAGGAAAATCCTTTTGAAATTGTGGATACTATCAAGACAGAGAAAATTTGTTGTAGAGTGTTGCAAAGTTCCACTTGTAAGGACCCACCTGAGAAGCCCTAAATTCAAAAAAATAATCGAAAGAAGAAAACAAGGAAGAAAGGTGGTAGAAATCACAATCTGGTAGCTCACTTAAAAGTTATGAAACTTGTAGTTAGGCTACAATCATATGAATCATTTGAACCACCAAAAGATACCTCGAGTTAAAGATGTTAATCGAACACTCCTTAGGAGGTAGCCTAAGATTAAGGATTTTCTTTTGTTATATTACTTTCGTATTTTTTCATTTTTATTGTCTAACTGTTTTAAATTATGTTATTTTCTCTATTTCCTTTTTTCGCAAGGTTAAGTTAACATTGGATGGATCAACATCAAGAAATTGCCTCAATCAAGAAAGTAACAAACAACCCTCTCATTTGCATAGTTAATTGTATTTTGTACATTGAGGACAATGCCCAATTTTAAATGTGGGGATGGGTTGATTGAATTTTGAATTTTTAAGCAAATTCTTCAAATTTATTTTAATCTTGATTATAAGTCTTATTAACCTATGTCTTGAATTAATTGAGATCTGTCCATGACTACTATATGTTGTTGTTGAATGTTGATTTGAATTGGTGTGTAGAAAGGATGATGATTAGAATGAAATTAGCTTTCTAAGTTATATTTTTTGTAATCACTGAAATTTTCAATGAATGAAGTTTGCATATTATTTACACACATATACCCATTCTTTTTAGTGAGCTTTTAAGCCTAAAGAGCAAATTTTTGTAAATTTTTAAAGCTCTCGCTATTCTTTCATGTGTGATTTCATGTATAGTAAGATAATTCTAGAACTTGCTTTATTATGCATGTTGAGACCATATTTGTGGAAATTAAAAGCAATAATATGATAGAGGTAATTAGATTAACCAACTTGTTTTATCCTATTTTGCTGACATTACTATACCCTTAAATTGACCTTTAGGAATAACCAAGTTGAGCTTTAGCCTTTTTCATTGATTTTACCTACATATTAACCTTATTCCTTTTTTCTGAAGAGCTTTTTATTATTTTGAACCTTGAAGGTTATTTACATTATTTACTTATTTGAGACTTGAAATTTGTGAAAGGTCCAATATTTGTTGAATTGTGGTACTGATTGGAATGTTGGAAAAAAACAAGAAGAAAAAAACAAAGAATAAATAGAAGAATAAATTTATGGTACTAATAGACTTACAATTAATACAAAGACCTTTTGATTTTTGTTTCTAGTTTGTACATAAGCTGTGGAGATGTGATTTTATTGCAAGCCTATGGTAAGAATTATGTTATGCATTGATTGATAGTCTTGACACTTTTCACCCTAAACACTTAAGCGCATTAAGTGAAATCATGGTAAGGGTGTAAAGATGTATGTTACTGATTTTAACGTGATTGTTGATGTGATTATTATTAATATTACTTAGGAAGTTAATTTTATGACAACTTGATTTTGATTCCATATTAATTTGATTCACTAGGATATAATGATGTATAGTATGAATGGACAAGTTGAAATTGATGATAGATTAATTTTGTGAAATTTGTAATTTTGATTATAGTTTGCTTGATGACAAACAAAAACTTAAGTGTGGGGATATTTGATAGATAATTAATTGACTATATTTTTTTACCCCATATGTAATGTATTCTTGGTTGATATTTTATACTTTTGTTGTATATTTGGTGCTTAATATGCTTCAATTGTGTTTATAAGTGATAATTGCCTTCATAGACTTAAAGGAGGGGAATTCGAACGAAAACATGATGTAAAACAAAAAATCAGCAATTTGGAAGGAGTGCATGGCTATGCACTTTTGCGATATCCAGGGATTTCCAATTATGCATGTTCTTTTGCATGAACGTGTAAACCAAAAACCTAGATTTTCATATAAAAGCGACATTTTGGAGGCAAATTATAGGAGGAAGTAGCTGGCATTGTTTTGAAAAGTTCAAAGGCAATCCAGAGGTGATTTAAAGCTTAAGGAGCAAAATATGCGGGATTTTTATCGTCAGATTCATCAGAACACAAGATCGAACATCTACATTGTTAAAATACATAATAGAGAACAATCAGGGGATTTAGAATTATGATTCTGTTGTTTTTTGTATATATGGATATGATTTTGTGTTCGTCGATGTATAGCTAAATTTTCTATTGGTATCTAGGTCAGATGAACCCTAGTTGAATACTTTGACATGTTTTGATTCTTTTATGAATGCAAATTGTGTTTGTTGATTATTGAGATCCAATTATCCGTTTTATTTATTGTCTACTAACCTGATTGATTAGACTTAAGCCTAGGTACCAATTATCTAATATCAATAATTAATTTAGTGTCGCTAATTCTTTGATTTAAATCGTGCTGCTTGTTTACTTCAATTTTTTAATTTTAGTTTCATTAATTCAATCACATTCTATTTATAGGCTAGATAATAGAATAACAGTCATTACCAGTATTTACATTCCTTATAGGACCGACCTATATTTGTCAGCATTAGCTACAACTATGCCATCTATTTGTGGTATTAAAATTTTGCTACTCACGAAATTAGTCCAATCAAAAAGTGACCTGGTTGAGTAACTAGTGGACATTTATGATAAGGTATTTGCCATCACCTCAAAAGACTAGGTTATCACTAAGGAAAATCTAAAAAAAATGGCATTATAATAAATAAACCTTCTAAAATTTTAAAAATAGCAAGAATTTTTGTGAAAGGATACTTAGTGATAGTTTGCCTTTTTGATTGATCACTAATAATAAATGTATGCTTATAAGTGCTATAGGTGTATGAATAGGGTGTTAATATTTTGGTTGATATGTATATTCAATTCAAAGTACTTAAGCATGAAAGGTATCAGTTAGTATGTTGGCACATTTTGAATGATTAGTGTTTAAGGTTAAGTTAGCTCCATAAGATTTAATGTTATTATATCATTATGTATTTTTGTGTTTTGACCATAAGATTTAATGTTATTATATCATTATGTATTTTTGTGTTTTGATTTTTTTGTGCTTTTTGTTTTTTTCTTGAAGACAAACAAAATTTTAAGTGTGGGGATATTAATAGGTGTAGATCTTAGTACGTTTTTCTAGGTGTTTGAGTGTTTTTAAATTGTTTCTTAGATGATTATCATGTGTATAGCCTTAGAATTGTGTTATTGTTAATGTTTGTATATGTTCTAAGTGCTTATGTGGTTTAGATCATGAATTTAATCTTAACTTAAAAAGGTGTTTGATGTGTTTATGAGTGTTGGAAATCAAGAAATTGAAGAATAAAGAAGATGTAGGATACATAGGTATTGCATAGACTGCATGGCTCTCTATCACGATCGTGACAGGGAGCACGATCGTCACAGAGAGGAAGAATAGCATGAAGCACGATCATGCCTTTTTTACGCTCAACGTTTTTCGTGTTTTTTAGCGTTCGAGGTTATTTTTAGAATGAAACAAAGTGGGAAAACCCTAGACACAACCCAAATAAAGCACTATATAAGAACATGAAAAAAAAAATGCAGTGCCATACATCAAAGTAGATCAAGTGGAGAAATCAAAGAAGAGCTTTAGGAAATTCCAGCATTCCAAATCAAGGATTTAAACAATTTTTGTTCTTTTTCCCTTATTTCTTTCATATCCTTGATGTGTACTTGGATTTTTATGATGTATAACATGTCTATGAATTTCTAAATCCATATTAGGAATTATTTTGTGAACTTTAATTATTGCTAAATTCAATATATCTTTGGATGTTTGTGATAATTGATGTGTATATACTTGACAATAAATCAAGAGAGTGACTCAAAGTCACTAGTGTTAGGTTGCACAATGAGAGTTGGCAATTTAATAGACCCATTATTATCGTATTAATGATCAATCGGAGAGAGATCTTGGTTATTAAATTAATTATCTAATAGATTGCTTCAGATCTAATTGAATACGTTAGTAATAGTTTTGTGATTCGAGAGATTGCAAATATACGAATATCGAATTCAATTAAGGTTAATTTATTAAAACTTGAGAGAGAGCAATCAAAACCTTAGGAAATCTTGGATCAAACATAAATTGAATTAGCAAGATTAAGGGAAACAAAATAAGGATAGAATAGTTCCTAAGTATTCAACTTTGATCAGTCTCAATTTAATTGGTAACTCACTTGTTTATTTGTTTTATTATTTCGTTTATTTATTTGTTTTAATTTTTATTAATTATTTTCATTCAAATCAAATCTTTAGGACCTTAGATAAAGTTAAATTAAAATTGTTTAGGTGTTTATAATCCTCGTGGGAACAATATCCTTGATACTACAAGATACATCCATATACTTGTGGTATTGAGAGTTTTATTATATATAAAACTTGCTCAATATAAGGAAACTTAGGTCCGGGAGAGAGAGAGAGAGAAGGAGAATGTAAGGGTAAGGCAACTAGGGTCTGACTCCAGGGAAGGAAGACACAGGAGAGGGTGGAGGGAAATTTTAACCTAGACTAAAATGAAGCAACTTACTTTAAAACAACATCATTTTGTTTCTAAAGAAAAACGACATTGTTTTAGTTTTACGATCTGTCGACCCTCAATCCCAGCTCGAGCCTAACAAAATCAGAATTTTTGAACCTGAGGCCTCAACGAACCTCGAGGCCAGCCGAACCCAATCATTATCCTTATTTTCAAGTGGGCCAATGTGTATTATGTGTATATGATTTTTTTTAATTATTTAACCGTCTTGCCTCCCTTAATTTACTGAAGTCTAGGACACACTTAAAGCCATGCTTGAATTTGTACTAATTGAAATTATTGTTGTGATTTCATATAAACAATATAGTTAATAGGAACGTACTTTGATCTATAGCTATTTGTATATCTTTATATGTAACAAACTTGAGTTCTTTTATTTGTGAAAAGTTTTTCCATTCGTTGCCTCGTTGCTGTTCACAATAGTAAAAGTAATCTAATATTAAGGAGACTGAACAGGCTTCTGCTGGTAACTTCATCAGAACTAGTGGCGGAGTACCAATGCCTAAACAAGACAGATTAATCAGGAATTTGGAAGGGGTGTCCGCTCTATTTGGCGTACTTGCGTCGGTGTCATAAAGAGGATTTGATATATACACGAATGCTCTCTATCAACAGCACAAGCTTTTTTCATTGCCAGTATGAATTGGGATTTCTTGAAGAGCGAAGTTGCCAAGAAAGTTAGAGGTGGAATATTTATGATGTCAATTTGTTGTGGTCTAACATTCGATTCTTGGGTAAGGATCTCAAGGACATGATAGGATTGACAGACACGATGGATCTTATAGGGTTTGTTCCCAATATCTGTTTTCTTATTTTACTTGCAAGAGAGTGAAAGATAAAGGAACATTTTGGACCTAGAACATCTTGGGAATAGTAATTGGTTAAAGCATAAGTGGATGATTGGTTTTGGCCTTATGAAAGTTGAAGTTGGTGAAGTAACTGTAGTGGAGGTAGGCATGGTGGTGCTGGTAAGTGCAGTATACCTCGGCTGAAACTAAAAGTACAAGCACTAGGCCAAAAACTATGGCAAAGCTCACCTTCATTACCAGTATTGCTCCCATTGTGACCTTCGAAAAGTCCAGGAATGGGCAATGTGCGTATAGGACGTAAACGCTTCACCTAATTGCCAAAGTTTCTTCGACACTGGACTCTCACGATTTCAACTTGGATTATATTCCATGAACCAGCAAATATATGTGTTACTTCACATGGATACGAAAAATGGAAGAATAATTGTCGTACAAACTATAATCATGCCATAGTCCACAGACTGCAGAATCTCAGATATCCAATCCAACATGGGAGTTTGCTGACTTAGATTGTAAGTCTATCACCGTGGGAATGCTTCAGCAACGCAATTCTAAGTATAGGCACACTTCCTTCAAAGACAGCCCACAATGCGAGTTAACTACAGAAACGCAATAATGGTCATTATAAGAATCTGATTCTGATGGCTAGTGGCTTCACCTACTTTTCAAAGCAGCAAAGCGCGCAGCCAGGTCATCATAATCAGGTAATTTTGGATGCACATGCCGAGCAGGATTTGACCCATCTGATTGAAAGGAAGCAGCACGTGTAAACACTTTCGTTGCCTCTGATGATGTTTGTGTCTTCGGAAGTGAAATTGATCTGGGTGGGGTAGGAACCATCTCATCAGGCCCGTCTCTACCAACGTGTTGTCGAGACCTGTCATCCTCATTGCCTTGGTTATTTGCTCGACGACTCCGGGACTTTCTTCTAACCTTTTCAGATTCATATGCTGAAGGCTTCTTGCTGTAATGGATTAATAGTCTATCCATCACCCTTTCTTCTTCATCAACATGATGATGCTCATCAAACAAGATCTGAAGACCGCGTCTTGAATCATCTTTTCTCCTGCTCCTTGATCTTCTCTTCACTACTCCTGCATCTTCCAAATTGCTACCATCATCAACATTAGATTCTAATTTTGACTGTCTCCTCCTTGATGATCTTGGTTTTGGTATGGGGTTATGAACACTGTCATCCTGATAATAATCGATCCTATCATGCCCAGGACCACATTCTCTGGTAAATCCAACACTTTGCTTTTCATGTTCATTACGGTATACCTGTTCCTGAATCTTCTCAGACCCATTACCAGCATTACTTCTGTTATCTCTTAAAGGATCATCAACAACATTAACATCAGAGCCAGTTGGAAGGGATCCAAAATTAGCTCCATATTTTCCTTCCTTGAATTTTGTGTTAGGTTTAGTATAAGGAGGTGGCATGGCCTTCCTATACTGGGATTTCAACTTCTGCATTTCCTCCTCCCGAACATCTCCAATTGAATTTGTATTCTTATGCAGCTCAACATAGCCATTGCTGGTCATTGTCTCTTTCTCACCATTCTTTAACCACAATCCTCCAGGTCTAGGTATACTGTCAGCCTGTCCCTGGGTTAACATGTCCTGTCTATCTCTTTTAGGCATGGAATTTTCCCTTTCCTCATGAATTTTGGACCCATTATCAACCCTTTGCATCTTCTTCTTACTGGATGAACTACCCAATCTGACTATTTCTATGGGAGAATCATCCTTCCAAATTTCATGCTTATGCAAAAGGGCTTCATGCTTCTCTTGAAATACAGAGCCTTTCTTGTCCTTACTTAGCACAGTTTCCTTCTTGACACTAGGTTCCTTGCATTCACTTTTTGGGACTTCGTTTATGAGTCTAGGATTAGGGCCGTCATTGAACAATCTATACCCATCATTAATATGTACAGGCCTTTCTTTGGATGAAATATCACGCTTGCTAGAATTGTGTTTATCATCATTGGTACATAAAGACCCAAAGGTTTTAGGTTTGTCCTGCAAAACAACCATACAAAAGGAAAAGGCATTAAATGAACAAAGGATATGTATATACTAAAACATTATATAAAAACAGCAATATCAGAATTAGCAACCTCCAAACAAGAACAAAATAGTAAATATAATAGGACATACTAAACAAGTATTAACTTTAAAAATCAGTATATGCACAGCTGCTGAGGTGGGAGATGTATTAACAGTACAAAAGTATAAAGCAAAACCTGTGCAGATGCAGAAGGTCTAGACATTCTTTGTGAAAAACCCCTGGAATCCCAATTAATGGAGAACTCAGATGCTATATCTTGCATTAGCTCGACTTTCTTCTCCATCATAAAAGATTTTGGGGATAAATTCTCTAGGAACTGCTAAAAGGAATTCATGTGGTCAGTTGTAGAAAAGCAATTCAGATAAATAAAATCTGTACTGGAAATACCTTTTGATTTGCAAACAAATCTACAGAATTCCCATATCTTTCCACAAATATATGCCTGAGGTCCCGTAACTCAGGCAGATCAGAAAATCTTGCAGCAGCAACCATTAGGGAAGAAACGGCCTCCCTACAATCCTCAGGGCAGTGACTGAAAAAGTAACAGTAAGTTGGGAGAAGAATGCAACCAAATTTTCGAAGTATTGATTGTCTCAAACGAGCTTAAAAAGATATTAAAGCAAAATTTTGCAGCATCCTTGATATCATGAGAGTCGTGAAGGACAATAAAGACAGTGCACCATCAGTTTCACAAACTAAGCTTAAATTCAATTTTGCACCAGGAATAATTAAAAAGAGATACTATGAATTAAAAGATAATAAACAATAAGAACAAGAATACAGGACTCATTCTGAACATAGACATCCTGTCATATCTCCCCATATGTGATAACCACCATAGAATATATTGTTATTGCACATAAAACAGGATTCATTTTGACCAAAATGAAAATAATGTTGGCAAAACCATGAAGCTATGACCTTAGCATTATTCATGAAAAAACTAAACTGTGTATTCTTTTAATTTATTTTCATCAGGAACGAGGGTTAAAAAAACACATGAATACTTTTATAAAATTAGGATTCTTTAAACAAAGAAGTAGCCATGTACATTTGTGAAAACAAGTTTGTGAATTTGACCATGAAGAATGACTCACAAAATTTTGCAAACATTCCTATGCATTGCAACTTGTCAAAACAAATTTAGACAAGGAACCACTGGCACCAAAAAGTAAAGAAAAAATTTGTTATCTCAAACAAACTAAAAATTGTGATGATCTAATCTATAAGCTTGCATACTACGATGAATAGTGCAATCACAACAAACTTACCTTGCATATTCGCATCCACATCTGATGCCTAACCAATTTATATGATGTGCTACATTTTGAGACGCATTTCATCCTCAAAAAAGAGGATGGTAAAATATTTTTTACAGAGGAAAAAATTGGTAAACTATCGCCATCTCATCTCATAATTTTCTGCTTAAACACCATAACATTAACTTACCTGTCCCAACAAAGCAAAAACAAAAGGATAAAAACATAAATAAGTCCTAGAAATTCTCCATATCATTCAAATAATCCTTTATTTTTATTGAACTTAGCTCTTTTAATATTGTAACAACCAAATCCAAATTATGCATTCTTCAGGCAAAAATTTGTGAAAATGCCACCTGAAAAAGTTCGATGGTAATGATTTTATGTTGTTAGAGGAACAGTTGGATGAATAACTATTGGAACTAACCCTAGAAACGGAAGTAAACCTCTCAGAGGACATGGATTTGACTTGTTAAAAGATTAGAAATAATAAAGGTTAATTAAACAAAAAATGAAGTTAAAGAACATATTTGAGTAATCTATGAAAGTTTAGCACTTGTTTCGGCTTTAATCCTAGACGCAATGAAAATGTTTATCACGTTTGTGGCAAACGAAAGAACCAAAATACAAAAGAAATTGAGACAAAACATAATTGGTTCCATTAATTAGGACGATTGATTGATACAGATAGTTGATAGGCACTAATACCTCATCTTCTGCATCACTGAAAGATGCTTCAACACAAAATCACAACAGTGCTCAACAAAATCATAGCAAGATGACAGGATCACTTCAGCCATAAGTCCTTCAGCCTGTTACATTAACTAACGGATTAAGACCACCTCTAAAAAGATCACACACACACACACACACATCAGAGAGAGTGAAAGAAAGCACCAAAAAATACACTAAAAAAGAGATTGCAACTTAACGATCAGAAATGACAACAACATTAAAAGCGACCAGACCGAGAAAACCTGTGATAAAGAGAGGAAATAAAAAGAGGGTACCCGGCCATAAGCGTTGATGTCAAGGCCATTAGCGAGCAGATCAGCCATGTCTTTCCTCAAAAACTTCAAAGTAGCATTCCTCTTCCTCCTTATTACATCGATCCGACTCTTGGTCAGCTTTATGAGAGATTTACTAGCCAAATGCACAAACAAACCAAAATGTAATTACCTTCAATGTGACAACCACAAACAAGATATTACAATGCCATTTACAAAAATGAATAGTACCACTTGGAGGCAAACCCCCGACCAAGAAGTCCGTCAAGCATATTTTCGGAAAGCAAAGAAAAAAATGCGTGTGTGTGTGTGTGAGAGAGAGAGAGAGAGGTGCTCTTAAGCAGAGAGAGGAAAATGGAAGAGTTTTCGAATGGAGTGAAAAAGACAATTACTCCTAACAGCTAGTTAGTGACTGACCCACCCACTGGCTTGCCCTTTTTCTGGGCCTCTTTCTACGCTTTTTCAATGCTGCTTATTCCATTTCTTATCATCACTTAATTACCATTAAGACCTTCTCTCCGTTCCTTCCTCTTCTTGTTCTTCTGCCAATTGACTGTTAAAAGACCTTGTTATTACTATTATTATTAGGCTTAATTATAAAAATATCTCAACTTTTACTTAATTTTGTAATTATAATTTAAATATTAAAAATTGATAATTAAATATTCAAACATTTAATTTTTTAAATATAGTCTGACGTTAAGATCTCTGTTAACATTACTGACCTAGTAAATAACGTCAAATATAAATTTAAATGCGTTTGATAATAATTAGATTAAAATATATATTTTAGAATTAATTAACGTAAGTAATTAAAATTAAGGATATTTTAAAAAATTAAAAAATATAGGGTTAAAATCCTAAATTAATTTGAGATTCAAACTTTCTGTTGTATCAATTTCTATTCAAATAGATCCTTTCAACTAATTACAGGAAGCAGAAGTAAAAAAAAAGGGAGAAAAGAACATGTTTGTGTCATCATAAAAGGGATTTTTCCATTTTGGCTTTCATTTTTTATGTCTCCCTTTATTGGTGAGTTTTTATCTTATTCTCTCATAAACCAAACAAACAACTACAGGCACCAAATACAACATTCTTTCCCCTAAAAATTGGTAACTATTTTAATTTCAAGTACACATGAAATCTTTTTTAACTAATCCACTTTCCTTTACCAGGGACAGATCTTCTGTGCTTCACAACCCTATTTCTCTTGTTCCTATCCCATCTCAACTGTCCAATTTTTGTAGATCTCGTTTATTAAATAAATAAATTTTCATGAAATAGAATAACGAGAACAAGAAATCTGGTTTATCTTGACTTGCAATCGGTGCGGTAGGATTTTCATGGTTGTTCTTGTTTCTTCGTTTTGGATCTAGGAAAACCTATCTTTCTCTCCTTGCCATAACTAGGGTTTCCCTCAGGTTGCTCTCTAATGTTTAGGTAATGCTACTTCTCTTTTACTCACTCACCACGTGTTCTTTTTGTCTTTTTTCACAACAATCCGTTTCTTCTTTATGTCTGTCTACTGGCTTGTTCTTTGGGTTATTGGCGCTTTCAAAGAGAGAAAAGATTCAGATCTAGAAGATCAACAATGCTACGACTAGGCAAGTCACATTTACAAAGTCTAAATCTCAAATTAATTTAGGGTTTATATCCTTTATCTTTCAATTTTTTTAAAATTTTCTTAATTTCATTTTATTATTTTAATTAAGTCTGACATATAAATTTTAATCTAGTTGCTATGAAACCTGTTTAAATTTATGTCTAACATAGTTTGCCACGTTAGTAACGTTAATAGAGACACTAATCTCGGACTAAATTTTAAAAAAATTGAAAACTTAAGTATTTAATTGTCATTTTTTAAAATTCAGACTATAATTATAAAATTTAGTAAAGTTTGAATTTTTTTTATTAACCCTTATTATTATTATTATTATTACTAACTTAATAACTAGGGTAAAAAATTAAGAATTCAATTGAATCATAACTTGAGCTCAAAGCCTTAAATTATGTCGTGAGTAGCTTACTTTAGAGAAGGAATCTCATGATGTGGATCCTCGGTTCATTGTAACGCCAATTTGGTAGTCCTTTCGCTTTCTTTTCTTAAACTGGTTTTTGTGGGATATGCAAGAAACATAATCAGGACTTAAACATCTTATCTTTATGTTTTTTTTTTCAAAGAAAAACCATTGTCTCCATCCTATTCTATGTACATGGTGTAATAGAAAATCTTTTATTTTACGCTAAAGTGCAAAAGATCCACTTTGTTACAGGTCAAAATTAGTTTACGTGAGGATAAAAGAAAAGTGGTCCAAGTGGATTTACGTAGAAGAGAACTTGATCAGATTCTAATTGCTTCGGAGTGTAGTTAAAATGACATTTGCACCACCTTTCTTTCATCCACACGTAAGCAGATTTTATTGTAGGATATTTCTAGCTGAAAGTTTATGCAACTCCTTATTTCGTTTAAATCTAAACTTGAAAAATTAACTGTAATTTCTTAAACTTAATATCGTGAAAATATCATTTAAATTACTTATGTTAAATGTTTTAAAAAGTGGACCAAAATTTAAACCAATAAAATAAAAAAATTTAGGTTTAAAATGTTCAGCATTTATTATACTAACATTAAACTAGTTAAAAATTGAATAAAATTAAAGAATTTGAAATATAATTGAAAAAGATTGCTCTTACCCATTCAAAAATTTGAAGTTTAATTAAAAACTGTTAAATAAAATTAATTAATTTATTCTGGTTTATAAAAATCAATTAGTTTATGAAAACTAGCTGATTATGTAATAAACTGATCGATTTTTAATAACAAAAATTATTAAAATAAATCAAACCGAAAAGTTGACTAATTTAAATTTTTTATTATTAAACTAGCCAAATTAGTTAAAAAAATTTATCTGATGCCTGTGATATTCAAAAAGGAACAAACTTAATTTTATCGTCTTGGTCGGAGTTCCAACCGTCAACTACCTAAACTATAGCTCTACAACTCAGGTTCTTTTACTTCTAAATTTTTTTTTTTTAAAAAAGAAATAGAATTAATTAGAAAGAGAAAACAAAGTCTTACAAGTTTAAAAGAAGGGGGATTACCCCTGACAATCTAACTTAGGATACAAGCATTAAGACTATAAAACCAAGGCGAAAGTGAAACGCAGCAAAGTTACACTATAGGTGTAGAGAGGATCGTATATTAGAACTACACGCCAAGTGAAGATTCTTCAGCAAAATGAGTTCTCGGACTTCATTGATGATAATAGATATCAACGCCTCTTGTAAAGAAAATTTATTGGCAAAACGTCTCAAGTTGCGTTCTCTCCATAGTGTATAGATACAACTTCCCAGTGCAAGTATATGAATCTGTAGATCTGTTTGTGAGTAGGCATTTTGAGCTGAAATTTTCTGAGTAATGTCTAAGAGAGAGTCTCCCGGATCAAACCATGAACATTTAGTAGTGACATGATCCCATATGGATTTGTTGAAAGGACATTCAAAGAGAAGATGGTTCCTTGATTCATCATGCAGGGAGAACATTGGACATAATTTATCTACTTGTAAGTAAGACATTCTATCCACGGTAGATAACTTATTTTGTATGGCCAACCAGAAAATGAAAGAGATTCTTGGAGTTAGAGCTTTATTCCAAACCGTTGTGTTCCAGGAGACTTGGCCGCCTCTTCTGCGTAATAAATTGACCATGACTTTGTTGGTGAGTTTATTGAGTGGTTTATCCCTCCAAAAGAAAATGTCAGAAGAGTGTGTATCAGGGGGGAATCCGGGTTGGAGATGTTGCAGGCATCGAGGGAAGTTCCAGGAGTTACCATTGATAAAATGGCAAAGCCTGGTGTGTCGAGAGTATAGAGAAGAGAGACGCATGTGATGGGGAGAGTATATTAGTGGACCAAGGCTGGACCAATTATCATACCAGAATGAGATCAATCTGCCATTGCCTATCTTGCAAGAGACCTCTCACTGGACTGTGTCTCTTAACTTCAAGAGTTGAGAGAGGAAGTGGGAGTGAGAGGCCTTCGGGTTGATCTCCCATATGCACCTGCCTTTCAGAAAATAAGAATGCAGCCATTTAATCCAGAGGGTGTTCTTGTCCTCCAGGATCCACCAAAATCTTTTAAGGATCAAAGCATGATTCAAGGTTTTAATGGATACTATGTTAAGACCACCTTCATCTTTTGGATAACAAAGGTCTGTCCATTTAACCTTAGCAGCTCCAGGGACACCATTCGAATGACTCCACAAAAAAGATCTTAGAATCCTTTCAATCGATTTTATGATACCTTGAGATAAAAAGATATGGGAACTCCAATAACCATGCAAAGAGTTGAGGACAGATTTTATGAGTTGCAACTTGCCTGCATAGGAGAGGGATTTATTTACCCAAGAATTGACTCGCTTCTGAATCTTTTCCAGTAAAGGGTCACATTCAAAGTTGTTGAGCCTTTTGGTAGAAACTGGAAGACCAAGATAAAGTAGCGGAGGAGACTTGAGATGCATTCCAGTTGTCGCAGCTATAGGAGATTCCAAGGAGTAGGCACTTTTTGATAGAAGGAAGTGACTCTTTTGCAGATTAATGTGCAGACCCGAGAATTGCCTGAAGGTGTTGAGAGCTTGCATGTAGGAGCGTATTGAAGCCAAGTTTGCCCTGCAAAAGAGAAGAAGATCATCTGCGAAGCAGAGATTTGTTAAGCCAAATTTTTTACATTTCGAATGATGCCTGAATCTGGGGTTACTGAGAACCTGTTGCTTGATTAATGCATTGAGAATCTCCATGCACAGGATGAAGAGGTAGGGGGATAGAGGATCCCCCTGCCTAAGACCCCGTGCAGCTTTAAAGAAAGATGAAGGGCTTCCATTGATTAAAACCGAGAGAGAAGCTGTTGTAATACATTCCATAATACAGTTGATAAACTGGACGGGAAAACCATATGTTGTGAGCATTGTCCGTAGGAAGTTCCAACTGATACTATCAAAAGCCTTATGGAAATCGATTTTCAATGTGCAGT
>JAOQMM010000008.1:21507994-21518460 GCA_027563515.1 Erythroxylum platyclados | reverse complement strand
TGGATGTCAGTCTCAATGGAATTCATTGGTGGATTCCTAAAAGTGGATGATATAGCTTCAATTATGATGGTGGTTGATAGGTTCTCCAAATATATAAGCTTCCTGCCAACTCCAACTTCTTGTTCCTTAGATGTTGCAAAAAAAAAAAATCTACAAGAATATAGTGAAGCACTCTAGAGTTCAATAGATATTATAAGTGATCGAGATGCCCAATTTACTAGCCAACTTTGGACACCTCTATTCAATATGATAAGGTATGATTTTAAATTTTCTATTGTAAATCACCTATAAATGGATCGTTAAACATATTTGAACAATAACTTATTAGAGGAGTATTATAGCACTATATAAATACAAGTCAATGAAATTGTTTAAGTTTATTTGATAATGCATACTTTTATTATAACTTGCATAGATACTTGGCTATGAAGAAGATTCCATTGGAACTTATTTTAGGATAATTGCCTCGTACTCTTCTTAAGAATAACCTAAAAAAATTTAGAAGGAAAATATCCAGTTGCTTATCGAATTGAGAGGGAAAAATAGGAGTTGTTGGATGAAGCAAGTGTTACTCTTTGAAAAGTTTCCTAAAGAATGAAAAAGTATGAGGACCAAAGAAGGACTCTTGACATTGACATTGGAGATAAGTTAATGTTTAAACTTTCTCCTCAAATTTGGAAGAAGATTAGTGGCAAGCAGGTACATTAACGCTGAGTACAAAAATATGATGGGTCATTCGACATCTTCAAAATTTTGAAATATGGCATATCGACTCAAGTTACTTGAATGCTTAAAGGTACCTCTAACTTTTCATATTAGTTTCTTTAAACCTTATCATAAGAATGCAATAGATCTAAACAAAATTCGAGTGAAAATGGCTCCATCAGTTATAAAGAAATAGTTTGACAATCAAATTGAGAAGATTTTAGATTATTGGAAATAAAGGCAACATAAGAAAAATCAAATAAGGTAGTACTTAATTCAATGGAAGAATAAACCAATTTTGGAAGCTACTTAGGTGAAAGACATAACCTTGTGAAAATTTGAAGACCTTATAAATACCTACTTTCAATTTGTTCTCACAAAAGCATTAGATTCACCCACGGAAATGGTTTGTTAGCCCTATAATATTGTTCGACCTTTTTTACTAGTCATTGGTAACTCTTAGCCAACATTTGGCATGATTTATGCATGAAGAAGACTTGTCAAATGAATCAAAGTAGCTTAATTAGGTGGGAACAAGCATGGTTCACACTTTGATTGGATTTAATAGGCCATGGTACATTGATCGAATTAACTAGGGTGAGTTAGAGTTATCTTAGATGTTCTTAGTTAGACTAAAGATGAAATGGTGCTCAAATGATGAACCATAGACAAATGAACCATACCATAGCCATGTATTAATTGGAGCATATGGTGATTGTCTAAAAACTAAAGCTTAATCTTTGGATGAAAATCATTGGTAATGTAGAAAAGTTAGTAGGTTAAAGCACGAAGAAAGTGGGAGGACATAGAATAAAGCATAAGTGACGTGTCTTATTTTAATTTATCTTATGTTTCTTTTACTTAAGAGTAGATGAGTAGTAAATTATGGAAACCACCCGTTAAGTAGCACCTAAAGTAGTTAGGAATGTCATCCACCAATTAAAATAGAAACTTAATGACTATAATGTTCACATTCTTGTATTCTTGCTCACCAAGTATTAAAATGGCTATATATAGCTTATTTGAGTTAAGGCTTCTCTTTTTCTAGGAGTTAGAGCATTGTACCCTTTGTAACTATTGTGATAAAAATTTTTTAGGAGTTGGCTTCTGCAACTAGCTGAATTTGGCAATGATATGTATGATTAATAATGTCAAATTTACTAGCCATTGATATGGAACCACATTCTCTCTTCCGGTTATAGTATTTCTATTCTGTTTCATTAAATCTCATGCACACTTAAAATTAAATGACACAGAATTGGAATACCGTAATCAGAACAAAGGATTTCACGTGTATTGATATGTTACAATACAAGGAAAAGAAAAGAGTAAGTCCTTATTTGTCAACTTCAAATATATTTATAGAGACTAGGGATTTCTTTATGGTTTTATATGTCCAATTGTCCGATTTCATTCCCTTCATCTTTTCTCAAGGTTAAGCACTTATGTACTATAGAAAGGCAAAAAATAAAAAGTTCTCTTCATTTGGAAATACCCTTAATCTTTCTCTGTTGTCTTGTTTTCGGAAAGATGAACTTCAAATGTTTTCTTCTCTACCTCTATAAGATGGAAACTGAATTAAGTACATAAATACGCTACATTAATTTCTGTAGCATACATAATAGTTGCGTATACTACATTTCTTTAACCATCATCAGTAATACAATCATTTTCGCACGTGATTTAGACTGTGAAAGGTTTTACGTCATAATTGAAAAAGAAGAAAAATAATGGTGAGTTGATAGAACTTTACACATTAAGAGTGAGACAAATCCATTGCATGATATGAAAATTTCACAAAAGTGATCATAAACTTAAAAAGAGGATAGAGGACGGTGATATGAACATAGGGAAGCTAACCCAAAATGAGCTTTTCAGCTTTCGAACAGCAAAATTGGGTAATTTTCTCTTGGCTTGTTACGATATGGACAAAAGCGTTGGTGTCATAGAGCACCACTTGATTTGCATTGCCCATTCTAACCTCACACACTACATGAGGACGATATGATCGATCATCTATGCCCATAAAAATACTCCATCGATAGCAAAGTCCACGGTTACAGTTTCTTTGATTGTTTTTTCTTTGCTGGCTCTTGTAAGTCATACACTCAATCTATGGCCTCTCGAGGCAGTATCACCGTTTCTACCTCCCCAAAGGCCGCCAACGGCGAGGGTGCTGCCCCTTCGACCACAGGTTCACCGAAAGGTCAGTGCCTGTGCTCACCAACTACACACGAAGGGTCGTTTAGGTGCAGGTTTCATCGATCAAAGTCATCGCCATGGATGAAACGTTCCAACTCTATGCCTCCTAGTAACTCCGTAACTTCTGTTTCTCCCAAGTCTGTTGATTCTACTTAGTCATAAAGTTGGTCCTTTTTTATGTATATAGAGAAGCCACATCCCGATGAAACTCAGGGTCTGATGCTCTGTGGATGATTGTGGCTTCCATGTAAAACTATCGTTCTTCTGCAGTTATAATATTAATACAACCCTTCTCTATTTCCAGGAAGTTTGATACTTGAATTGTTGGAACCCTTGTATGGACGAAGATAACTAGAGTTTAAGAATGATACCAGATAAAACTACAGTCCAAAACTAGCTGGCCAAATTGATGTATAGAACTGGAAGAAAGCTACGAGATAAAACTTGATAATTCACCTTTAGTTTTCTATGTCCTGTTTTCGACATGTAGTTGGATTGAATCCCCCTAGACCTGTCAAGATAAAATAGGAAAACGAAAAAAGAACAGAAAAACTCATTTCTTTTCTGAAATTTGAGCATTTACTTATCCTGTTTTTGTAAATTATGATTACTTCAGTCTCTAAATAGTAAATTCAGGTTCCTCGAATTTTGTAAAGGAATGTGGAAGTAGATGCATGGATTGCGGCTCGGGCCATTCTAATTCTTTAATTAATATCATAATATTGCTTCCTTATTATTGCATATGGATAAAGCTTTGACAATGGGGTCCTTGCTTCGAGGAAGTCTGATGTCAGTTAATAATAAATATCTCTAGTAATTAGACTGATTCGTACAATTGCTTTGATCAAACTGGGAGTCATCAATGGGGTAAATTATATGCGGCACCTTTCCTTTCTCTTCTTTCAACACGTCTCTGGACCACTGGTCCTATGAATGGTGGACGTAAGAGTTATCCTTTATGATATCGTGATTACATCGAGTTCTTTCAACATGTATGCACTAGAATGCATAATAACATTTTAGGTTAGAATCTTCCTTTTCATATTTTACAAAATTAACTTTAAATTTAAATATATTTTTTTCTATTTCTCAGGTCTTTTTGGTCTGTAGCTTATATTTTCATGTTTAATAATTGCAAAAATTATATAAAATAACTATTAAAATAAATTTAATAACGGGTAATTAATCTTTAAAAATTTTAATAATGTCATACCATCAAAAATAATATTTTGAATTAAAATTTTAAAGTCTTAAAAAATTAATCATTTAATTAAAATTTTAAAAAATTAGTTACTGAATTAAAAAAAATTAAAAAGTTAAATAATTTACGATTGATTATCGAATTCGGTATTTTGACAAGTCATCAATTCTATTCAAGATTAACCTTGGCCGACCCCTTCTGCTACACGTCCTTGTCTTTTCATGTAGACAATTAATTTTAATAATTTATTTGATTTATGTATTTTTGGGTCATTAGTTATGCGAAAAATATAATAATACATAATATATAATATTAATTTATTTTTTAAAGATTAATATATTAATATATTATTTATTTAATAATTAATATCATATTCATTATTATAATTTGAAAATAATTATTTTTTATTAAGCGGTAATATTAATATATAATATTATCATATATTTTTATATTTAAAATAATTATATTAATTTTCACTATAATCAAAATATAGAAATATTATTATTAATTTAATGTCGTTAATTATATTAAATAATTTAATTACTAAATATTAATCTATAATATATTATAAAGATAAATTAAATATTTATTAAACTTTTACTTATTATCTAATAATACATAGTAAGATGATCAATTTCTTAGATTTTATTTATAAATTAGTTATTATTTATCTATAAATTTTAGTTATAAATAAAAATAAGAAACATTAGTAATATTATTATGTTAAACTAATTAATATAAACATGAATTTAGTAAGAATATGCAAATATAATATTTTTAAATAATAATAATTTTTACAATTTAATAATAAATTAAATTAGTTAAATTATTAAAATATTATATATAAAAATAATATATGAAAAATTGATCATTTTATTTATTATTATTAGTAGATACACTAAATAAATTATTTAATTTTATTAGAATATAAAATTTTAATTAGTAATAAATAGGATAACTTTTTGATATTTATTAAATATTAATTGAAATAATTGAATTGTATATTATTATAATGATGTTTTTAATATAAATATCAACATATTTCTTCCACGAATCAACAGCCAAAGGTGGCAGGACAACGACCCTGGATGGGTGGGTGGGATAAGGACGTATATGATTGATTCGTGGGCTGCACAAGCATCCCCGTCATGGGTTTTGTCACACTTCTGTTCATATCCTTTCTAGACTTGACCTACGTATTTACGTTGCAGGCATCCATCGAAGTGAACCAGTCTATACTCCAGAAACTTAATAATGAATCCTTGCACCTAGAGATATGGTTGAGTGGTTAAGGGCTCATTCACTTTAACTAAGATCTTAAGTTCGAGTTTTAAAAATGGAGTTGCTTTAAATAATTTATTGAGAGAATTTGTTGTCCATAAAAGTCCTACCTTCCTCGAATCAGATTAATCAAGACTCGTTGATTCCGGATACTCCAGAGGGATAAAAAAAAATAATGAATCCTTGCAAATTTTATTACGATAAACCACGTTACCGTTCTGTCACATCTCTACAGTGATTGCTCAAGCGAGGATTATCAGAAGTTCATCAGGATAACTTTGGCACTAAAGTCAGACCCGTTTCCTTCATATATTTTTATATTGCTGTCGAACAGAAGATGACAATCAGAAAAGAAGGTTCGTGAGAATTAAAAAATGCAATAAAAAATTAAAATTTATCAGCGAATAAAAATTATTAACTTGACAACTAAGTATAAAAGGGATAAGATTGCTATGGAGCTATTTTAACGACCCACTATTGTCAAAGCAATCTTATCCCTATTTCAGAGAATTTTTTTACAATAGTTTATGGGGGAAATGTAGGGATCAATCGATGATTACAAGTATTAGTTTTCCTTTAATTGCACTTTTATAAAATATCACAAAATTCAAATGTTAAATGTACCAACATTTTCTATCATTTATGGGCAGCTCAGTTCGGTGGACCACTTAACATCCTATTGTCCACTTAAGAGTCTATAGAACGGAAGCTGTTTTATCATATGATTATTTTTATGATTTTGATCTGGATCAATAAAGTAAGTTAATAATTTTTTAAAAAACTTTTATATAAATCTATGACCTCAAATACATCATAAATTAATATTATTTTATAACTATGACTATGTATTATTGAATTTGATATATTTATTAAGAAATGGTTATATTGTATATTTAAATTTTAATTGAATTTTTTTATTATAACAAAAAGTTCTAGAGATAAGTTATTAAATTACAAAAAATATGCAATATTAAATTACAAAAAATATGCAATAAATTGATATATTTAAATTTTAATTGAATTTTTTTAACAAAAAGTTCTAGAGTTAAGTTATTAAATTACAAAAAAACTTATACAATATTGCTAATGCTTTGATGGCTTGCTTGGGTGCAACATTTTTTACAATTATTGTGTCATCTTTAGCTTCATTAGCCAGAAGATTTTTAGTAATCTTAGTAACAAATAGTTTTTTAAAAAAATTAAATCTCTAAACGTGCATCATGTTTTTTTTAAAAGTTAAAAGTTGATAGAATTTCATTATATGTATCTTAGAAGAATAATGTTATACAAACAATTCAAGGCATAAGAATATGGTATAGGCAAACTATAAGGCATTGACACAAATAGAAATTTCTTCTAAGGTGCCTAAGACTTTACTGAAGCATCTATTGCTCTAAAATATGTGAATTAGCCTGCATTCTAATAAGATTATGTCTTATCCCCCTTGTTTTCAAGTTAAAACTTGCCAGCAACAAGTAAGATTAGAACACATTTCCTTGGTTATTCCTTTTGTAAGTATGTCTTCTCTAATTCTCATAAAGAAGTCTTAACATAAGTCTTGGGCATTAAGCTTTATATCCTGCAATAATCTTCTATTTCTTTCTTCCCATAGGTCGTAAGTTCCATAGCTAAGAACTATCTTAAATAAGGTATTGTATGCCTTGTATGTGAACCTTACCTACTCTAACCAAAGGATGATTTATGTTTAGGCATTTCCATTGCATTACACTCTATATTTGCTTCAAGAATAGTTCTAGAAGCTAGTAGCAAAATGATAGTTTATTAGGAGGTGATCTTGAGTCTCTAAATCCTAGTTGCAAAACTTGTGGATGTTATTAGGCAATGCCAAACCCTTCACTCTATCTAAGGTTTGAAGTTTTTGCTAGGAGTAAGTCCATAGTATGAATGATGCTTTAGGAGAGTTATTGTTGAACCATTGTAACTTACCACTCCCATAGAGCATATGCCCGACATACCGAAGGATATTCGAGAACATAATATATGAAAATGGCACGTTAAGACAATCATATTTCTAAATTTTTTTTAAAAAAAGGTATCACATATCAACTTATTACATATTTTAATCACTTCAAACCAAAGCATTTCAAATCTTCATTTTGAATCATTGCATTCACAATCACATTCAATCTCAATCACTTTGTCCCATTTCTTTTACAAACATATACAATCTCTAATGTCATTTCATTTCTAGAATTCACATGTACAATACACAGGAGTTGAGATACAATTCTTGATACAACATAACTAAGATATTTGCAAGTACAACTGATCCTGACACTAACCCATGTCCAAATGCAAGATCTTCCTCAACTAAACCAGCTAGCTCTCCTCTGAACCTGAAAATCAACGTTGCAATTTTGATGAGTTTTGTGAACTCAGTGAGTGAACCATCATCGATGTGCTCACCCAAGTCAAAACACAAATATCACAAATATCATAATTAAATTCACAAGTATATCACATCATCCAATTGCATCATGACTGCAAACATTTCATGTAATCATTTCAGAATAAACCAATCATTCATCTCAATCAACACAATTCAACGATTGTTCACATTGGATCTCATGAATACATACATGTAAGGTATGGATGCAAATGCACATGAGATTACACTTTCATTTTTATTTTGTTGTGACCAAGTGCCTATTTGACTATCCTGTATCCTTTTGTGGAAACCGGACTCATTTCACATTTCACATACTATCCCGTACCCGTTATGGATACCGAGCTCATTGATAACTGAACCTGTGGCTCTTTTGTGCACATTTCTGAACTTTAAGTTCCTTTTCACGTTAGTCACTCTGGTCACAACTCCTTTATCTGATCATGCATATTCATGTAATGGAATGCATCATTTCACAAAATATGCCATCAATCACTTTCATTCCATATGCACAGTCATTTATCACATTCTTCGGATCTGAGTTCGGCATTCAACACTTAGTTGAGTACACATAGTTCCCATAGTCATATACAATCAGTAAACACTTCCAATACAATCTCGAATAATAACTTCTCGGACTATCAATGTCCTGAATTAACACAATCATATCGATAACAATTCAATCATGAGCACATATATAAAAGTGTTTACACATCTAGGTATACTCATAGTACGCTCCAGATAAGCTATTACCTTGACGACCCATCAATGTCTGGATGCTGACGATCACTTGGTGCTTCTATATCATCATGCAATACACACATATGTACATATTACTAACTTGTTTTAATCAAATAAGTACTCAATCATACACATGTATATGTATTATGTTCAATGCATGCTTAATTGATTTTCCTTTATGAATAAGCTCTCTTCTTTTAATCATAACTCTCTCTACAAAAATCCAAATACCATGATTATACAATCCCCATCCAAATTCTGTTCTATTTTTTGGTAAGAAACAAATCAGAAATCAATGCTTAAACAACAATAAATCATTATCAAGACATCAATAATCATTTTTTATGTTTTATACTTTGACTAATTCGAGCTCTAAAGGCCTCAAAAATTAGGAAATAATACAAGGTTCCTACACAGGGGGTCTGTCACGGGTAGTATTAGGCAAACAGGCATAACTTAGGCTCTAGTCACTATTTTAGCATGCTACTTTCACCGAATCAAGCTAAGACCTATGTCTACAACTTTCATTCTTTGAGGTTTTTCGAATTCACACTCTAAGGATATGTAAAATTGATTGAAAGAGGAAAGTGCAATTGAAACCCGAATTTCAACCTAGGGTTCTAACTTTCCAGATTCAAGAACACTTCAATAGCAACTATTTTTAACATGAATCTACTATCATTTACACTTCAAACCTCAACCTAAACCATCCATTTCATAGCCTCTAACCCAGAGTTTCACATATAAAGAAATAAGGCATTTTCTTTCATCAAATTTCCAGCACAACTTATCATCAACCCTACATGCATCTCATCTCAATTCAATCATCATGAATGTCTATTATGTCATGCCATAAAGAAAAGAATTTACTTACATGTCTTAGCCTTCAGAAGTTGCAAGCATAGGCCAAGAACAAGTTGGAATGAAAGAGCTTCAATTAAAGATGAAGGCTGCAAAAATTTTGTGGCAATTATGTCCCTTCCTATACTTAGATGCACTTAATTTGTTATGTTCACTTCTTATTACACCCTAGACATGCTATAATACTTCTAAGGTATATATTGGGGCCTGCCTTACAACTTAGCATGAATATGTCAAAATTTTCTAAAAAGCTAGGAAAATGCATATTAGGATCCTCAGTTGGTAACCTGTTCAATTGTACTAGCTATTGGATCATTTGGAAAATGTTTAGCTAAAATTTTAATATTTTTTCCTCAACTCTTAGCCTTGTTGACTCAATCCCAGCTAGTTTGGGTCTAGTATGATCCTCTATTGTGTGATTTCTTTGTCCTACTATTGTGATAGGTAGTTACATTTGAACCCTTAGCTTTCTTTCTCTTATATTTGAAGTTATGTTTTGATCGGTCTTTAGATTTGACTCAAATGGTCTCCTAAACTATTTCTTATCATATACCAAAGAACCTAAACCTGCAATATAACTATAACCATAAGATCAATAAAGACTATTTTAAAATAAAACAAACAAGAAAAGAAAAATGTGATTAGATTAATAAAAATAAAGCTTCCCTAATATTACAATCCTCGACCATAGCACACTAAAAACTTAATGTGATACAAATAAAATGAACAAACAAAAAATAATGTTGAAGCAATCACACAGGTAAGTGTACCTATCATTTCCTATAGTATAGATAAGTGAGTGGAGTGTTAATCCTTTAGGGACTAAAATTACTAGTTATTATTGTCTTCTTATTATAACAACAATAACAACAACAACAACTCAGTGAATGTTTCGTTGATACGCAGAGTTTGGGGAGGACCAGTAATACGCAGCTTTACCCCTAACTGGTAGAGATGCTATTTTCGATAAACCCATATGAAAAAAGTGTGTATATATATATATATATATGTAAAATATACATATGCCTATTAAAATAATAAAGTAATAATAATTTAAAATAAAAATAA
>JAOQMM010000008.1:21487910-21507894 GCA_027563515.1 Erythroxylum platyclados | reverse complement strand
CTAATCGCAGTGCACAATTTTATCACTACCAAAGCTCAATTTTTTTGAATTCGTTCTCAATTTAACTCCAATTAAACCCAGTTAATCACTTAATTTTAATTTATCAATTAATCATACTAAATCCGATTAGAGCATATTTGGGATGTTACAATTTAGGCTAAATACATAACATAAGACTTAAAGGAAGATGATTTTAAGACCTATAAGAAAGAGAAGTACCTCTCCATGTGAGATCCTTTGCCCAAATCCTAGTACGCTAAAGTTTCTATTGAGGGCCATGTCTTTAGTAAGTTTCAGTAGATCTATATCTTTCTTAATCACCTCCCCTCAATTCTTTTTAGGATTTCCTTTTTTTCTCTTACAGTTTTTAAGTACAATCTTTTCACATCTTCTTACTGGAGCATCCTCATTGTAATTTTTCCTTAACATGTCCACCACCTAAGCCTAGTCTCTCATTCTTTTTCTTTTATATTATCCACATTTAATTTGTCTCTTACCATTACATTCCTGATGTTATCTTTTATAGTAAGGTTGTAGATCCAATGGAGCATTCTCATCTCTGCCAACATTAACTGATGAATATGCACATGTTTGATGGGCCAACACTCTGCCCCATAGAGCATGGTTAACCTAATTGTTAAACGATAGAATTTACCTTTGAGTTTCGATGGTGTCTTCTTGTCATATAAAACTCCTAATGCACTTCTCCATTTAAGCCATCCTGATCTGATATAGTAAATTATGTCTTCATCAATCTCTTCGTTGCTTTGGATGATGGATCCTAGATACTTAAAACACTCTTTCTATAGTATAACTTCTAAACCAATCTTTACCTCTACGTCGGAAGCCACCATATGGCTCAAAAGTTACACTCTAAGTACTCAGTCTTAGTCCTGCTCAATTAAAAGCCCCTTCGACTCTAACATCTCCATCCAAAGTTTTAGCTTAATATTAACACCCTCTTTTGTCTCATCCACTAAAATAATGTCATCAACAAATAACATACACCAACGCACATCCCCTTGAATATTCTTGATAAGCTCATCCATCACTACTTCAAACAAAAGGGGGCCTAAAGAGGAACCTTGGTGTAGAGGAATATTAATAGAAAAATTCTCTGTATCTCCTCATATCATCATTAATCTAGTCTTTACACCTTCATACATATCCCTAATAACTTGTATATAGGTCATAAGATCTCCATTGGCTTCAAAACATCCCCACATGATTTCCCTAGGTACCTTATTATATGCCTTCTTTAAGTCAATAAAAGCCCTGTGTAAGTTATGTTGTCTTTTCCTATAATATTCCATTAATCATATGAGGAGATGTAGAGCTTTTATCGTGAACCTTCCTAGCATGAAGCCAAACAGATTTTCTAAGATAAAAGCATCTATTTTCACTCTCTTTCCAATCACCTTCTCCCATAACTCCATGATGTGACTAAGTAGTTTGATGCCTCTATAGTTATTACAGTATTAGATGTCCCCTTTGTTCTTATATAGAGGAATTAGCATTTCCACTTATCCGACATTCTGGTGAACTTAAGGATCATATTAAAAAGCTTGGCTAGTCAAGTATGACCCCCTTCACCTAGGCTCTTCCACACCTTTATGGGTATCTCATCAAGTCCTATTTTCCTTCCACTCTTCATCTCCCTCAAAGGTTTTTTAATTTCTTTCCTTGTAATCTTTTGGCAACAAATAAAGCTCTTTTAATTTCTTTCATTGCGATGAACAAGATTAAAATAACCAATGAATAAACAAGATTCAAGTGAGAATTCCCGTAAAACCTTTCCAATGCTTTTATGTTTATCTTAACTTAATAATTAATTTTAGGTCTTTATGGTAGTAGAAATCTTAAGTGAAAACTATATTATTTATTGAACAATAAAGTCCTTATCCTTAAACTTATTTGACGAAAATCTTTTTCTAATCAAAGCAACCTAGGAATGGATTAACTCACTTTGTGAATTTCTTTGATAAGTGTCATCCTAATCCAAAAAGATCATATAGTTCTATCTCTAGCAACCCATATAACCCTCACTATTTATGTTATGATCTAATCACACATATTATTTCTTGATCTCAATATACAAAATATAAAATTGAATTAAAATGTAGGTAAATTCCAATTGAACACAATATAATTATGAATAATTTTCAAGAAAGATAGAATATTTAATTAAATCAAAACATCAATATAAAAAATCAAGTTCTAAAGTTCATCTAACCTAGTTCTATATCCTAATTAATTCATGATTAAACAAAGAAAAACTGCAACAAACAAAAAATAGAAAAAAAAGAAAGCATTATCGTGATATTTTAATCTTGAAGTTCTTGATGAATCATGATATATTACTTGTTTCTTCTCCTAAGTTTACTTTTCTCTTAATCCTAGTTGCTTTTAGTTAGCTCCTAATTAATTTTTTAGCCACAAAACTCCTCTTATCTTTTTTTCAACTACCTTTATCTTTAAAACACAAATCCTAGATTTTTATTCAACACAGCCTAAACACAGTACTATGTTGAACTCCAATGTTACTTAAGCCACCATTCGGGAACTTTTACATAACAAACCACTACCAACATGAGTTTAAACACATGATGATGGCTCTACCTTATTAGAAAATATGGGTTAAATAGAGTACGATGTTTTAGATGTTGGAGAAATAGAATGCTCCTTTCTCGAACACCACCAAAACACAAAAGTTTGTTAGTGTTATGTTAAGTCAGCAAATAATTCTCCCAAATATAGAATATAGTAGGTTTGGACACAGGGAACAATATATTACTGTGTCGGTATTATGTTCTAAGTCCTTTACCTAAAATATGCCAAAATTGCTTCGAATTGGCTCTAATCTTCTCCAAATTTATTTCTTTTCCTTTAAGGGATTAACATAAGACCTAAAACAAAATATGTCATTTTAAGCACAATATCCTATGAAGACATCAAAATAAAAGTATAATGTTTTAAAAAATTATGCTTAAAATATAGTCCATTTAGCACATACTACTTAATCAAAGGATCCACTCGGCAGCTTACTTTTTCAATCCTTATTGCTTATATAGTAAATATGTATATAAAAATGTCGATATTATAGGCGTTATTTTAAATTTGATTGAATGTAAAAATATTCTTTCAATAAAGAGCAATCAAAGCCAATAAATTAAATTAAATTTTACCGTGAAGTTTTAGGGAGTTTTCTATCATTTGTAAAGAGAGAACTTATGGTGAAAAAAATGTAGTTCGATAAGTTTTCATTATTTATTTATTGATAATTTATTTTATATGTTTTATTATAACTCCTTATTAAAATGCATATGAGTGGTGGAGATTGTTTGAAGAAAGTGCTCTAATGTTATGAAAACTTACTTATAGATTACTCAATCAAACGACTTCTGCATTAGGTTGTGAACTTAATTAAAGTATTTTTAAACATATACATACAAGAATCAAAATTGGTTGAAATATCAAAGACTCAATGAATTTATTTACATTACTTATAATCTAAGCATGAAGAAGAGAATATATGATTCAGTTCATATTAATTGTATTGACTATAGTGATTTTTTTTGGATCGTAGAAGAAGAATCATCGTTTGGTCTTGATTATAGTGAAATTGAAAAGGCAATTATAAAAAGAATGTATTTGCATTAAGAATTAAGAACATTAATCGATGGTTAGTTGATATTTTATTTTAAATATATTTAAAAATTAAAAATATAATATGTTATAATAAAAAATAACTATATGCATTTCTTATTTATAGTTTATTTAAACATAATAGAAGATGTTGATGTTAATATTTTGGTTGATATAACTCTTTGAATGGCATTGAAGAATTTAAAATTTATGATGATCATGAGATACATCCTTAAAAGACATAATTTTAATTATTATTATTTAAAAATTTTATGTTAGATTCAAGTCTAGTTAGAATTATTAGATGTGTTGTTACTTGATTTTATATTAAGAGATATGATTTCTATTTTTATTTCAATAAATTATTTCACTTCTATAATATTTTTTGTATATTTTAAATATTTACTTCTTATTTACTATATACTAATTTTACGAAACAATCTAATATTAGTTAGAGCTTTAAGCTTTGGACCTATCCTTTTACTGGTTTGATATCTAGTCTGAGTTTTTAAAAATATTGGCTAATACACTTACGATAGGTTAGGTTTGGATAGCCAGGAGGTGCTAAGAATGAAAAAGAAAAAACGACTGTGGATGTCGTAATAAACTCTCGTATGGCAATCCTAAGGATGACATGGGTCAAAATAGACTAGGCCTGCTGTCAACCCAACTCAGTTTAACCCTTTTAGATGATGGCTTGAGTCTATTCATACTGTCTTATGTCACTTAATCTTGATCTAATATAATTTCGGGTGATCTAAAGTCTATCTAAAACTTGAATTTTCTCGACTAATTTGACCCAACCCATCTCATCAACCCTTCTCCAGTCTCCATCACCAAGTCACCCAGATTCTATCTTTTTTATTGCCCCAAAAGATATCTTTCTACCTTCTCTTCTCATTGTAAAACTTTAAGACATCAAGAAAGATGCAAACTTAGAAACATAAAGATCTCACTATAAAACTTCAACACAACGAGAAAGATGTAAACCTAAAAACATAAAGAGATATCCATTGGGATTCATTACCGGTATTAAAAGACTACATGATAAACTAGATAACTTTTTGACTAAATGATCAAACTAAAAGAAAGAAAAAATTAAAAGAGAGAACCATGATAGTTGAAAAACAGAAGAGAGAAAAGAAGAGTTATATTGAGTGAGCTAAAGAGGAGTTGGGGATGACAATATCTAGATGGCAATGGGTCAACCTGAAAAAAATACACTTAAGCTCGTGCTCAGCCCGAAGCTTAATCAGGCCTAATAATCCAAGTTCAATCCTAAGCTCAATCGAACTTAGGCAGCTTGAAGCCTAATTGGGCCTAATTAAATATATATTTATTTTTAAAAATTAAAAATAATAATATTTTACTTAAAACGACATCGTTTTATTTAAAAATTTCGAACTTGAGCTCGGTCGAAGCGTAGTCAATTTGGGTTGGACCTATTGACTTCAAGCTAGACTAGGAGAAGTTGGGCTTTTTTTTTTTTGGAAAATGAATAAGTAATATGTTTAATATAACAGGAGCTATTACAGAGGTACAATCATCTCAATGTAAATCTAGCTTAGAAGCTAGTTCAAATGGACTCTAAGTGAGATCTATATTAATAATAGCTAACAAACTCTAATATACAAAAACATTATTTGAGTAACAACTCATAAGTTCCATAACATTTTCATCCAAGGTGTTAACATGTGATCAACTTTCTTGGCAACTATAATGGCTCGAATCCAATTCAGAATTTTGTTGGCTATCCGGTATTTGTCTTCCTCCAATAGCTTATAAAGTCTGTTGTTTCTTTCTTTCCAAAGCATGTATATGGTGGCGGTGAAGGCAACTTTAAAGAGAATATTGTTCTCTTTAATTACCAGGTCTGGATTTGTTTATCGCCCACTGCAAAACGTGCTCCCAATTGTACCTAGTAGTTGTCTCATCCAGCATGTTTGTAAGACGATGCAAACCATCTACACTTAGTCCTTAGCCTATCCTTAATCACTAACCAAGGGATTACTGCGGCTTTTGGGTTGAGAGAATTTTTCCACACTAAGTAGTATCATGGCACTTCCCTTTCATCGCTTCTGAACATTGTGTGGCAGGTTTGATTTGTAAACGTTCCTTATGGGTTTGGCTTCCAGTATATATCATTTGCATTTCTACTATCGCCCAGCTGTGGCAAGTGTATAGCTAACGTACGTGGAGGATCCATGAAAGTGACCAGCCAATCCACCATGCCAAATAAACGACGAGACTTTGGCATCCAATAGGATCCTATTTTTTAAGAACGCAAATTCTGGGTTGTTCATCAGATGACTTCCTTTAATCTAATTGTCAAACCAAACCCATTTATTTTCTCCATCTCGCACTCTATGTTTGATGAAGGGGTATATGTTTGATGAAGGGGTATATCACCAACCTTTATTTCATTAACTGATTGAATGTAAAAGAGTGTTGGTTGGATATATCAATCTGCCAAAAGTTTCAATTTTGCAGATGGACAGCGTGGATCCATTTAGTCCACAGACCTTCTTTATCTGTAAGGATTTGCCAAACTTTTTGTACCATAAAACACTTTGCTTGATAGATATAGAAGATATGCTTAGACCACCTTGTTTCCTGGGGGTGGTGAGTTCGTTCCAATTAACTTTAATTGCTTTGGCTGTTTCTGAATTTCCAGACCATAGGTATGCCTTCAACATCCTATCAATTTCCTTCATTGTCTTCTTCGGCAAGGCTAAATATGCTATCCAATGCGTATGCAGACTACTAAGTACCAAAATGATTAATGTGATCCTTACTACGTATGAGAGGTGTCTATGTTGCCATAAATTCACTTTGGATTTGATCTTCTCAAGTAGCGAGATGCAATCTGAATACTTCAGCTTGGAGGTTGTTATTGACACTCGTAAATATCTTAGAGAAGGAGCTTGTATGCTTAAACCAATACTTCTGCTCAAGTGATTGACCTCCCTCACATCCGAAGATAAACACATACTACTTTTCTCAGTATTAACTTTAAGATCTATCCATTTGAAGAACATATCCAGGGTGCGACAGATGATGATAATAGTGTGTACGTCAGCCCCACTGAACAACAGAAGATCGTCCACAAAGATGAGATGAGTGAGTTTGGTTTCAACGCATTTGTGATGAAACTTAAACTCTTCTTTGCGTAAGAGTGCCAGCCAGAATTCGTTTAATCTCACTGTAGGTTGTTCAACATGTTGGGGCCCCATTAACTATGAGAAATGATTCCTAGCCAATTCGAGCAAATCCCCTGAGCTTAATGTAAGTGGCCTGTGCTATCTTGCAATGGAATGATTTTGCTGAAGTTCCTTCTTACTAAGACAGTGGAATGGAAATACTTGGGGTTAAGAGTCTCCATCTCTAAGCCAGTTGACTCTCGCTTTCTGTTTGGTAATCGAATTCTGCATTTGCAATTCTTGCTGATGCTCATGTAAGAGATTCAATTCATTCACTCTAAGGTTTGCATCACTAGGATTAAGGTAGCAATCTTCTTGTGCTTTCTTCACTTTAAATTTAAGTTGCGCCAGATCCTGATTTTTCCCTCGAATAAGACCCTTGATTGCTTCTCTGACTTTCTGTTACAGCACAAGAGAACTCTACTGTCAAGGCAAGGCGTGATACCCGCAAGCCTGCTTGGCTCAAAGACTATTTTACATTTCCTTTGTAATTGCTTAAACTATTTAGAATTTTGTAAAGGTCCAGCTCACTAAGAGCTTGTGATACTAGAGAACAAAAATGGTTATGCCTTACAAGAATATAAGTACTAAAATGAAGGAAATGGGGGGTGTCAAATTATTCCCCTGCTAATTCTCTTCTGTTCTGCTCTCCTATTCTCTCTATCTCTCTCTCTCTCTCTAACGTTTGTACCTAACATTGGTGCTTTCGTCTCCTTCCTCAATGCCTCCCAAATTTGATGTTGAGGCTGCTATCAAGAGCCTCAGTGAGCAGCTACATGAACTTCAAACCTCCTTCGAATCCAAATTAGAATCCTCCATCCAAAACCAGGCTACCACCATAGCCGATCTTCAAATGAAACTTGGTCATTTGGAAACTAGCAATCAAACCATCCAACAACAACCTCCGCTTCCACCTCTCCTACCCATTCCATCTTTTGCTTCCTCCACTGTAGCCACTAACTCTACCAACCTTCCTCCACCGTCTACTTCGTTTCCCCTCAAAACTCCTAAATTCCATCTTCCACACTTTGATGGATCTAACCCACACGATTGGCTCTTTCAAGCTGAGCAATATTTCACATTTTATGCTATTTCCCCAGCCAATCGCCTCTCCATCGCTGCTTTCTTCATGACTGGCCAAGCTTTATCATGGTTCCAGTGGATGCATCGGAACCACCAACTCTATGATTGGGATTCATTCACTAGAGCTTTGGAATTACGATTCGGCCCCTCTCTTTTCATTAATCCTCAATCTTCATTATTTAAACTCAAACAATCTTCCTCTGTTTCAAACTATCAGCTCGAGTTTGAAAATCTTTCCAATCACGTATTCGGCTTATCAGGGGAACATCTCCTTAACTGTTTCATCTCTGGCTTACGACCAGAGATCCAACGCGAGTTGGTGGTGCTCCAACCTCACTCCTTAACTCACGCATTAGCTCTGGCTAAGCTCATTGAGTCTAAATTATTGGATTCCAAACCAACATTTCACCGTTCCTTCAGCCCTCCGTTTTCCCCTCTTACAAACCCAAAACCACAAATCTCACCATCCCCCATTACAAACCCAAAACCACAAGTTTCACCATCCTCCATGCCCATTCGTAGGCTTACGCCCATTGAGATGCAAACTAGAAGGGCCAAAGGGCTTTGTTTTAATTGTCATGATCTGTACAAACCAGGCCACAGGTGTCGAACAACCCCATTCCTCTTGTTACAGGTGGATAACGAAACCTCTAATGATCTACCAGTTGTTGACACACTCTCGACAGCATTTTCCTCACTTCCTTTACCCCCTCCTCTACCCGCCATTATAGAAATCGACTCCGGAGACTTTCAAGTTTCTCTACATGCTCTTTATGGTCATTCATCTCACTAATGTTTGCGGATGACGGGGTACATTAATGGGCACCCCTTTACAGTCCTCATTGACTTTGGCAGCACACACAATCTGGTACAACCTCGAGTAGCCAGGTATCTTGGCCTTTTAGTACAACCCGCTCCGCCATTGTCGATCTCCGTTGGCAATGGTGATACCCTACAATGCTTGGGTTGTATACCGGCTATTTTATTGGGTCTACAAGGCCACGAGTTCTTCTTGGATTTTTATGTACTGGACGTCTACGGGGCTGATGTCATTTTAGGGATCCAATGGCTATCACAGCTAGGTCCCATATTGGCCGATTTTTCTGGCCTTTTTATGACCTTTATGCATAAGGGATCAGTCATCACGCTGCATGGAGATGGGCCAACACAACCTGCGGCTATGATGTTGGCACAATTCAAATGGCTTACACAAACTGATGGTATTGCATCTGCTCATTTACTAGCCATGGCTGAAGTAGCCCAGGATTTTAGTCCATCGGAATTACCACAAACCCCATTTAACCTTCACGATCTGCTCTATAAATACTGTCATTTGTTTGAATCTCCGAAGGGCTTACCCCCACATAGACACTGTGATCACCATATTCATCTGTTACCCAACACTCCACCTGTCCATGTCAAACCATACTGTTACCCTCATAGCCAAAAGAAAGACATGGAGCTCCTTATCACAGAAATGTTGCAAGAAGGGCTCATTCAACCTAGTACCAGCCCTTTTTCATCACCGGTGTTACTTGTGAAAAAAAAAGATGGCTCATGGCATTTTTTTGTTGACTATCGAGCTCTTAATGCTGTGACTATTAAAGATCACTTCCCTATTCCAACTGTGGATGAACTTCTGGACGAATTACATGGAGCTACAATATTTTCTAAAATAGATTTGCGTGCAAGGTATCATCAGATTCGAGTTGCTGATGCCGATGTTCACAAGACGGCCTTTTGGACTCCAGATGATCATTACGAATTCCTTGTAATGCCATTCGGATTAACCAACTCATCTTCAACCTTCCAAGAAGCCATGAATGACTTATTTCGCCCTTATCTGCGGAAGTGTGTTCTTATCTTCTTCGACGATATTATTGTTTATAGTCAATCCTTCTCAGAGCACATCGAGCACCTCGACGTGGTTCTGAATACTCTAGCCTCCAACAAGTATTACGCCAAACTCTCAAAATGTTCCTTTCGACAACATTCTCTTGACTACTTGGGGCATATCATCAGTAGAAAAGGTGTGGAAGTCGATCCTTCTAAAATTGAAGCAATTATCGCTTGGCCCTTACCTACAAACCTGAAGGCTCTACGTGGGTTTCTGGGTCTTCCGGCTACTACAGAAAATTTGTCAAAAATTATGCCTCAATTGCAGCACCATTAACAGACTTGTTAAAGCGAGATCAGTTTTCCTGGACAACCACTACAACAGTTGCTTTTAAATCCTTAAAACAAACACTAATTACTGCACCAGTCTTGGCTACACCAGATTTCAATGAACCTTTTGTTTTGGAAACTAATGCTTCCACCACAGCTATCGGAGCAGTTTTGTCTTAACTCGGCCACCCTGTCGCCTATTTCAGTAAGAAATTGGGTCCACAAATGCAAGCTGCTTCCACATATGTCCATGAGATGTTTGCCATCACAGAAGCTGTTCGAAAATGGTGGTAATACCTATTAGTCAGACCCTTTACTATATTTACTAATCAACAAAGTCTCCGAACTTTACTGCATCAAACCATTCAAATGCCAGAACAGCAGAAATGGTTAACAAAATTAATAGGGTTTCAGTTCACCATCCATTACAAACCAGGCTTACAAAATAAAGTGGTTGATGCTCTGTCACAATTAACACAAGTGGAAGACTCCTATCTTGCAGTCTCAAGGCCGATATTCTCATTTTTGGACCAACTCAGATAGTATTACATCATTGGTACTAAAGGCAAAGAGTTTTGTGCCAAACTCTAGCAATGTCCAGCAAATTACCCAGATTATAGCTTAGTTGATGGTCTAGTGCTAAGGCATAGCAAAGTGGTCGTCCCAGATGGAAACCCTCTTCAACAAGAATTATTGCATGAATATCGCTGTACTCTTATTGGGGGACACACCGGAGTAGCAAAAACTTTGGCAAGAAGTCAAATATCTTCTTAACAAACAAAGTGGTTTACTCCATCCTTTGCCCATTCCAAATCACATATGATAAGATATTGCCATGGAGTTCATCACTCACCTTCCCATGTCTCACGGCAAAACAGCTATTTGGCTAGTCGTTGATAGATTATCCAAATATGCCCACTTTCTTTCACTTCCATTGGGTATTACTGCACCCCAATTAGTTGCTCTCTTTTCCCAAGAAATTGGAAAATTACATGGTTTACCACGTTCCATTGTCAGCGACAAGGACCCATTGTTTGTGAGCTCCTTCTGGAAAGAATTATTCAAGCTTCAAGGTACCCAACTCAACCTGAGTAGTTCTTACCATCCTCAATCAGATGGATAGTCAGAAGTGCTAAACCGTTGTCTAGAAACTTATTTGAGGTGCTTTGCAAGCGACCATCCACATTCGTGGAGCAAAGTTCTGCATTGGGCTGAATGGTCTTATAATACATCACTGCATTCAGCCATTGGGATGACTCCCTTTGAAGCTGTATATGGCCAACCACCTCCTACAATTGGTGACTATTTGCCAGGGACTACTAAAATTGCTCAACTGGACAAGTGTTTGATTGAGAGACAAGCATTACTAGCAAGGTTGAAGATCAATTTCTCAAGGGCTCAAAACCGTATGAAGATGCAAGCAGATCGTAACAAGACTAAAAAAGAATTTGCCACTAGTGATTGGGTGCTTCTTAAACTACAGCCTTATTGCCAACAATCAGTAGTCCAACGCACTACCCAAAAACTGGCTAAAAAGTTCTTTGGACCTTACCAAATTGTGCGTAGGATTGGCCCTGTCGCTTATGAACTGTAATTGCCTGTGGAATCCAAGGTCCATCCTATTTTTCATGTCTCTCTCCTTAAAGCATACCAAGGTGATTTACCAACTCAAGCCATATCTTTGCCTTCAATGGTAATAGAAAGACAAACAGTGTTGGAGCCTAAACTGGTGTTACAACAACGACAGGTACTACAGTAAGGAGAGAAGCTGAATCAATGGTTGGTTAAATGGAAGCACTTACCTACTGCTGAAGCCACCTGGGAATGGGAACCAGGATATGACAAGTAGCTACCCTACCTTCAACCTTGAGGGCAAGGTTGTGCCTGAAGGGGAGGGTACTGTTACAACACAAGAGAACTCTACTGCTAAGGCAAGGCGTGATACCCGCAAGCCTACTTGGCTCAACGACTATTTTACATTTTAAGCATTTCCTTTGTAATTGCATAAACTATTTAGAATTTTGTAAAGGTCCAGCTCACTAAGAGCTCGTGATACTAGAGAACAAAAACGGCTATGCCTTACAAGAACATAAGTACTAAAAGGAAGGAAATGGGGGGTGTCAGATTATTCCCCTGCTAATTCTCTTCTGTTCTGCTCTCCTATTCTCTCTCTCTCTCTCTCTCTCTCTCTCTCTATCATTTGTACCTAACACTTTCTTCAACTTTTGCATGCATTGGAAGGCTTTATAGCTAACTACTTCCTGCTGCCAACATCCCCTGACAATTTCCATAAAACCCAACAACTCAGTAACACCGTTCAAGAATTTAAAGGGGGCCCCATACCTCCAACAATCGATCATATTTTGAACTAACATATAGGAATGATCCGAAAGTAAGTTTTCACCAAAGTGGATATAAGACAGGAAATTTTTTTAGCCATTCTAGGTTTCCAAGTGCTCTGTCCAACTTCTTACTAATGTGCATGTAACCCTGCTGCTGATTCGTCTATATGAAATGTCAACCCGTTGAGCTTATAACCATCAATTCAACATTGCTAAGCAGGTTAGTGAGCTCTCTAGCATCTGCCATTGTATATTTCTTCCCTCCATCCACCTTCTTCAAACTTAAGGTCCAGTTGAAGTATCCTACCACCAGCCAGGGATTAGTAATGGATATTTGGATCTTGCTCAGCTTACTCCAAAGACTGTTCCTCTGAAATACTAGATTTGTTGCATATATCAACGTTAGATCGAAGGAAGGGATTGACCTTCATAACTACATTTAAGGTGTAGATGTTGATCACTTTCTTCCACCATGTGGACTCCAATCTGCTTAGTATTAAAAAAACATATGGGAACCCAAAAAATTCTGGTCATTTAGGAAAAGAGAATCTTTTATTTTTGTTTCCAACAATCCGATGATGACTGGTTTATATTCTTTGACGATCTCTTTCACCATAGACCTTTTTGAGGGTTCATTGAGACCCCTTATGTTCCATATTAGCGAAGACATAATTAGGGAATGTCAACTTTTTTTTTCCCCTTTCCTCTTTTCCTAGTCGATCTTCTACGAGAGTTTTCAGATAAAGTGGACAGAGCCTCAATTTCATCCTGGTTGTTGGCTTTATCCTCCTTCTTTTCATCTTCCTGAGAATTTGTTTCACCATCTGAGATTCCATTCTGTGCAGTGTCCAACAATATCGAGTCTTACAGTAGCTCCTTTGCTAGTTATAGGAATATCATTCATCATAACTTCAAGTCTCAGGGGACTATCCAAATCGGGATGAGTTTGTGTGTGATCTGGCTCCTTCAGCTGATTCATTTCCGACTCCTGCATTGGTTGTCTGTTTTTAATTACACCCAGTTATTCTTCTTCCCCTTGCGTGACATCTGTGCTAACCTGAATTTCAATATTACCTGTTTCCCGAATGGCAGGATCCCTCGTTGCCATTAATTCCTCGTGCCACCATGTCTGAAAAATTTTCCCTGTCTCCTGCCATCTCTTGGAGTACACATTTCGTTTCCATGGGTAATTTAAGGGAATATCTTTCTTAATCAGAGCCCCATTCTCTCCAAAACACATCACAAGCAAGCTATCTGAAAGATTTGCCTTTGGCTGTAGTTCAATACAGATTTTAGCATACCCAATGCACTCCATCGCTGCTGTTTGGGTATCTATACTTAGTGGTTTCCCAAGCCAACCAGCAATGTAGCTCAAGCCTTCAGGTAGTCCACAGCTCCATAGGTAACTGGTGAAACTGAACCCACATCGGTATCGTATCTACTTTACTCCTATCTAACTCCATACCGGGTCGCCATTTTTGAATGAACAAGGGCCGGTTATCAATGTGCCATGTCTCTTGTTCAATAATGTGGTTCATAACGTTCTCTTAACTAACTTAAGCCCAAACTAAAATTAAGCTTGAATTTGACTCGAAATTTAAAAATTAAAAAGCCTAACTCATATTTAATTAATTAATCTTGAACCAGATCTGAGCTTAATTACTAAGCCTAAGCTATCCGTGTAACCAATATTAGAAATTTTATGGAATCGGAGGATTTGGGGAAACTCAAGAAAAGACAAATCTGAAGTGGTAGGAGGTTTACGTTTTGCTTTTGTTTATTTTTTAATTTAACAATTTATTTATTTATTTGTTTTACATGTAAAATAATATAGTATAATCAATTTATGGTTCTTAATACGAACAGTTGTACGGCTGGAGCTTTTATATATTAAATTAATTTTTTAATAATTCCATTTATCTAAAAAAATCTAATATATGTTTTAAATTTGAAATATAATTAAATCCTTTTTGCTAAGAAACCCAACTGAATGTGAGTAAGAAAAAAAGGAAAACAACCCTTTTTTAGAGAAATCCATCGTCTATTCCCCAAGGTAAACGAACGAATTTGAATACAAGATCAGCTCCAAAACCTCTAAAGGGGCGAGAGGAGAAAGTACATAAAGAATTTGAATACTACAAAATATGAAGAGAATTAATAGTGAATCAATGGATAAGGTATGTAATTGCCAGAGCCACCAACATCAAAACGTACGCAATTCCTTGATCAATAGTATGGCCTGCAAATGCCAACAAGAACCCAAGAAGGCGTTAACAGCAGAAAAAACAAGACTGGAAAAGAGGATCGAGAAAACAAAAGATTTTCCTTTTTATGACAATAAATGAGCAAACGTAATTACCGTCGCTGGATGGAGGTTCAGCTACAGGCGAAGGAGCCATGGCCTGGCCGCAGCCAAGTTGCGAGAGCGTTAACAATAACAAACTGATGATTGGAAGAGCAAACAGTTTCACTGAACTCGTCATCTTAAGAAAAGAAGCGAAGAAGTGAAACAATTGAGGAGGGGGAATGGAGATGAAGAGCAGATCGAGTTTTTTAACACTAAGAAGGGCTTTTGTTTTATGAGATGAGGAACGGACTTGAAAGTCTTTGCTACTTATACGAGAGTTAATCAGCGACACGGGGAATCTTCGAGGCAAGTCAAACTTTCTAAGGACCGCGTAAGATATTTGACTGGCAGAAGAAGAGACTGACCTGTAAATTACATTTGTCTCGTGGCGTTTACGTTTCGCCTGGCACACGGTTTTTGACCACATGTTGTTTCTGGAACAGTAGGCTGACCAAATGGGCCGCCTCCTAATTTCCCTGGGCTTTCTGTAATTTGCTGATTTTTCCCATAATTATGAATTCAACATCTTCACTTCTATTTACGCCCCGTTTAGAAATAAGTGGATTGTAATAGCTGTTAGCTGATTATATCAACGGTTAGCTAAAAGCGGATTAATATAGCTGATTTAACCAGCGGATAATATCAGCTGTTTATTTAAAGATGTTTGGTAAAATTAATTGTTTAGTATTAACTGTTTATGTGTAAAATGACTTATAAGGATATAAAGTATTCTGAAGAATGGATTAGACTTTATAGGGATATATATGAATTACTAATTCATAATGCATGCTTATGCTAAATATGACTTTATGTATTATTAAGAACATGATTCAAGAATCAGGAGCACATGTAAAAACATTACATCCAATTATCTGTACATAACTATTGGATATGACTATATTATCTTTTATTAAATTATCTCTTTTCTAACGTCTTTAAATCGCTACATTCATTAACTCAAAATACAAATTTTTATCTTTATTATTATCTTGTAATAAAATTTTTGGACACAATTGTCTTTTTATCCCATAATTTTTAACCGCTATTTGAAAATACTCTTATGAGTAGCATTTTTAAAAATAGCAGATTGGGTTCAATCCGCCGACTTAATTCGCTGTTTACCAAATAAAATAATTGGCTGTTTGATATAATCAAACAGCTAATTTCCTCCAAAACGCTAAAAAATGGTTGAAACGTTATTTACCAAACGGGCTTAACCAATTACATGTATTAATTACATAAACATACTTGTCTTCAGAAAGATGGGCTCTGACTTATCTATACTGAAAAGTCAATCTTGCCCTTGAAATCTGGTGGTTCTCGTCTTGCATGTTTTGAGTTTTTCTTACTAGTTTTGGAAGGTTGCAATGGAAACTGCTGGATAAGGCAACCCCAGTCTCCCCTGCAGGATTCCCTGTACAGATCCAGGGATTTTTGCTTTCTTAAAGGCTCTTGGTGTCATGAAAATGCATTTTCCATCCTTGCAAGAATCTATGGAAGTTGGCTCAAAGTCGAGGGGTAGTGAAAAATCCATGGCCCTTTCAACAAAACCTGGAGGAATGTGGTAGTTCCATCCTTAACGGTTAGAAAACCTGCCTATTTTTGGTCTAAAATAGTTAATGGTGGGATTACTCCATCTTTAAAAATGCTTCAAGACGGTGTTAGAGCTTGGTCGTGAACATTCATTGGCTTCTTCCTCGGCAAAAGGCCTTCTTATCCCTATGTTCAAGCATGGTCAGAGACCAATTGGGGTAACAAAAACCTTGATAAAATTCTCCTTACTGAAGATGATTATTTTCTGTTAAGGTTTACAGTATAAATGAGGTTGTGGCTTCTGGTCCTTGAGACGTTGGTGGCCAGCCAACTTTTATTTAAAAGGGGGGCCAGGAATGGAGCTTGACACGCTTAGAATAGAAACTATACCTCTGTGGATTAACTTCCATAATGTTCCTTGGAGTACTGGACTTTGGAGGGGCTTAGCTTCCTTGTTAGCTCGGTTAGAAAACCACTATGCTTTGATAATCCTACTGCTAAATTGGATAGAATTTGCTATGCAAGTATTTGTGTTGAATTAATGACAAATAAAGAACTTCATGAGAGCCTTCCTCTAATAGAAGTGAATGAATTCAATCAGTTACGCAAATCTGAGGTCAAACTATCTTACTCTTGGAAACGCAAGCAAAGCAACAAAGGTTGGAGAGTCATTGGGAAGATCTTTGATACAGGAAGCTATTATGAAATCATAGGTATTCAAGATCCTAATTTGAAGGATGTAAGCCAGGAAGCAACCGACAATGAGGAGCATGGGATAGCTAAGGTTGGAAATGCCAATACAAGTAACGCGGAGAATAATGTGTCTGTTTCTAACAAGGATGACCAATAGGAGATTAATGTTGATACAAATGTGAACCTGGGGAATGAGGAATGCTCTGATCCCCTTGATAATAACTACCCTCTTTCCTCTGCTGAGGAAGTTAAAGAACCTAGACCGGTGTTAGAAAAGAATTTGTAACAGGACAGACTACTTACATATCACAAAATGGTTGATCTGCTAATCATCTCTAGATTGTTTTTGTTTATTCAGTCCAATGTTATGCATTCTGGAGGGGTATGTTATGGGGTAACCTCCTTATTTTAAGAATCAAAAGGTATTTAAGAGTCATCCATTACAGGATTACTACCCGGCACTAAACAATCAGGGGTTGGAAAACACAAGCCCTGATTTCTCAACCTTGGAGGATAGATATCCGAGAGGAATGGGAAAAATAAAGTGTATTTAAACCTTATAAATGCACATAAAAATGATAGATTGGATATGTTCAAGATGAGATTCATTCTGGTAATTAAGTCCCAAATTCATATGCAATATCCAGAAACGAAAAGAGCACAATATACCATCTGTACACATGGAATTAAGGTGTAGTAGAACGTGGAAGCTAACATATTGATTAAGGGTTGAGGAAGTGACTGGAAGAAGACCAAGCAACTCTTCATTGGTGAAATCTGGCGAATCAATTGGATATAAAATCACATACAATTTACATGCAAAGATCAATAGGCAGAAGGGAAGGTACCTACAGATGCAACGTACTAGGCACAAACGCTACAACACTAAGTCCAATACAGAAGTAGGAGAGCCAAGCGTAAGGAAATCAACGTGGGCACAATGCTTAACAATTTAGTTGTAAGCCGACTCGGATGAAGAGAGCTAATAATTACTATCTCTTGTTGATTTTAGCTCTTTATTTCTACTCTGTTCTAAGCACCATCTCTGGATGATTTTAGCTGTTTGTTTCAATAAAGAGTTGAGATTCTCAAGTGTTTGGTTATAAGTTTCAAGGGCTAGTTTCCTTTTTAGCCTCATTATTGGGTCAGTTGGTAGAAGATCCATCAACTTTTGAATGTTACCAAGTACTTCTCTAACATTAGCAGTAGCTCAACTAGTGTTCTCAACTTTGTGAATGTAAAGCTCATTCAATTCAGCCTTCAATGTCTTGATCTTTCTTATACAGTTAAAGGATTTAAATCCTTCCACTTGACATTTCAAACCTTTCATTACTGCTTCTTTAAATCTAACTGCATTTGTGAGGAAGTTGTTGAATTTAAAAGGGTAATGAATTTTATCTAATTTAGTGCCTAATGTTGTAAAGAATTACATAAACATGCCGTATTTCTTGAGAATCTAGAGAGCCATAGAGGATTTACCAAATGAAGATCGAGTTTCTTCTTAATAGCCATGAGATTCTCTCTTCCTGATAGGGTGTTCCAACCCTGTGCCATTTAATTTTGTCCACATATTTGTGTGAACTCTACATAAATGTGTGGATGAGATTTAATGGAACATAGTAGGAACTGGTTAACGGGAACAGAGGATCTGTTCCTTTCTTAATAAACCAACTCCTTCTTTTGGAAATTAAATTCATTAAATTGAAACATTAAGGATTACATGGATAAACATAATTAAATCCCCTAGAAGTAAACGCAAGTCCAAACTACTAAAAGAATGAGAGGTAGTTTAGCATCACTATTCTAGAACTAGAGAACAAAAAGTGGCTTAATTTAACAATATTAGAGATTGAAAGCTAACTAGAAGAAAGCTCATAGGAGCACATTCCATCTAGATTCTAAATCTGGATTCACATTTGAATGTATAATCCTTTTTATGATCCATAACCTTAACCACTATATGATAGCGTTTATGAAATCATGGGAGTTAAGACATTTGTTACCAAAAGTTCTTATATTCCTCTCCCTTTATATGTTGTAAATGCCATAGCAGATAACTAATATGATGATTATCATGTCTCCTGCATGAGTGTATCTAACTCCTTTAACCTAGTTGATAAATGAAGACTGGCAACTTCCTTGAGGATCTATTCTACAATACTACGAGACCCTGAACCAAAAGGTAGAAAAATAAGAGCATTCATAAAGCAGGTGACTAACACTTTCAGGTTCTAGCCCATAGAGCTTGCAAGAGAGATTGTTGGAAGATATCCCCTTAAGCTTATCCATGGCACTTAGTCGTTGTTTAATTGCAGTCCAGGGAATTATAGAGGCTTTAGGATAATTGTCCCTAAACTAGACTAGTTTCCACCATCAAACATTAAGCTTAGGTGGTCGGATGATTTGGAAACATGATTTATTTGTAAACACTTTGGAATTATGACGCATCAAGATGATCTCATCCTCATTGTCCCTATCTGTTTTATGGCTTGTAGTATCAATCATGATAAAGTTGAAGCCTTAAAACCTACAGTGCCAATCTCTATTTTCTAGAATAGTGTTTACATTAGCTCCTAGTGATATAAATAGTTGAAGATTCTCTAAATTTTGTTATAGATACAAGGGACCAAGATTACTCCACTTGTTGAACCAAAACCAGGCTTTGTTTCCATTGCCTATTATTTTTTTCATGCCCAGGATCACGAAACTTCTTAGTTTCAGCATCTAATTCCAAGTCCAGGAGTAAGACTAACTTACTTTATCACTCCGCAAACTCTTCCCTTTAAGTATATATGAGTGTATCTGTTGTATCTATAGGGATTTTTCATGAGTACAGAGTTTTCATATACTTTGGCAAGTAGCTTCTTATTGAAGTTCTTTAGAGAGCTTTCTCCTAGACCACCTTCCCTTTTGGAATAGCATATGTCATTCCATTTTACTCTGGTTTTTGTGGCATCATCTGGCCTCCCAGTCCA